>BGPR01003891.1:0-46128 GCA_013235015.1 Araneus ventricosus
AGGGGTAGATCCAGGCAAAAATTGTGGCTGTTTTGTTGCTCTTTCACAAAATTAAAATTCATAAAAACAGTCCTTTACAAAATTTTGTTTCATAACCCCTTTACAAAAATATTCTATATAAGTACTGAATATACTTGGTTCAATGAAATATTCTTGATATTAAACATAAAGTATAGCATTTCACAAAAATGTTTTTATTTTTCACAAATATGGGCCCCTAATAATAAAACTTGGATCCACCCCTGAAGATCTTATCTATTACAAAAATGCATTAGCTTAAAAAATACAGATCTGGAGTAAACAGATCTATATTTTTTAAGCTAATATAGTTAAATCAATATCTTATTCTTTTTCAAAGCAAATTAAATTTTTTAATTTGATGTTTAACTATAAATTTACAGATTTTTAAGCAATATAATAGCAATACAGTAAAAGCTTAACTGTCCGGCATGCTCAGGAAACGCCGATTTCCGGATACCTGAAAAGTCCGTATAGTTGCAAATTGGGGGGTAGCTTTTTTTTTTTTTAGATTTTTTTCGGCCAATAATTTGTTTTTGTTATATTGAAATGTGCATTAAATATAATTTTAAAAAATACTTCTGTATCTTCCATAACATTATATTTACAGGATGCCATGTGGAGCATATGTTGCATTCCAGAAATAATTGGAATGGCGCGAGCATGCTAAATTTTGGCGAGCAATGTAAAATTTTTAGAAAAGCTCATTTTCTAATTTTTCTGGTTAGTTGAGCTTTCCAGATACTTGAATGCCGGATAATTGAGAAGTTACTGTATGTAGGAAATTTATTCATATACTCCATCGCACAAGTGGTATAAAGTTAGGGATTTCATTTGGCATTTCCAAAAGTATTTGGAGTTTTTCTTTTTTATATTAAATGATGCACTTGATATTAAATTGCAACTACAAGAAGTGTATAAATTGATGAGGAACTGCATTTTTCTTCCTTTCTACTGTTTCAAAGACTTTGTAATGTAGAGAGATACTGTATGTAGATACTTTTCCTATTTAGCAGAAACTTTAAACCTTTTTCTTTTGGATACTTTCACAGGAGATTAGGAGAGAGTGATTAACTATCAGCTAATAATACTGTAATCAGCCACCCACCCACCCAAAAAAAAAACCCTCGTATTTTTGTCGATGCGTTTTAAAAATTAGCACAGAATTTGTCATTCAGTGGCAAAATAAATGCATATTTCAGCAATTGCCCATTAAAAAGAAATCGCATACTCCAAGAAAGAGTTGTGAAATAATCACGTATATCAGAAAATAATGGGGGGAAAATCATGTATTTTAGAAATAAACTGTGAAAATCATGTTTGTTTATTGCCATCACCATTGACTTCAAGTAAACTCCCGAACATCTGCGAAAATGAGTGGCGTGGCGATAAACACAAACCCAATTTTCACAAAATCTCATTGACAAAAATATGAGTTTTTTCTTTTTCCTAAGCTTGAAGAAACTTTAGCTTTTATGTCATGTGCATAGAAACTTTTATTCTATACAGAAAAGTCTGCACCCTTGTTTCAATTGTTTTTTTTTTTCCTTTTTGATTAAGGGCCTTCTTTTTTTTTTAACAGTTTTAATCTTCAAATGTACGTATATATATTACTTGTTTATTCATTCATTTATTTATGTTACAGGCAACATCACAAGGTGTCACTGAAAAGGAAGCATGAACAAAGTGACTTTTTTAAGGCAATTAGAAAAACAATGAATAAAGGCAGTGATAATGATTGTACTAGTTGTGAAAGTTTAAATGAAAAACTCAAACAAAAAAACGTAGAAATAGAAATATTGCAGAATGATTTAGCAAAAATTGAATCTTCTCTGCAAGAAACTAAAAGAAAATATAAAGAAATGAAGCTGAAGTATAAAGAGAAAAAAAGACAAATGAAAGAAGAAAATAAAGAAGTGCAAGGTGAAATGGTGAAGTTTGGCTTAAAAACCATTCCAGCAGCAAAGCTGGCACTATGCAGAACTGACTATTCAAAATATGTTGGGGACCTTTTGGATATTTGTTTTGGGCGGGAAACACTTTCTGAAAGCGTTTTAAAATGCAGCAAGAGTCGTACATCTAAAACGAATGTCTTGGACGAAGGTACAATTAATGACATTATGGCTCACGTAATGGAAAAGTTTCAGCCTGTAAGTATTGGCATGGTTCGAGCAGCCATACGGCAAAAATTAAATACATGCCATAAATCAAAACAAAGAAACGGAATGTAAAATAAATTTTTTTATATTTTGTATGTGTGAGTTTTTTGCAGTTTTACGAAAATCAAGGTAGGTCAATTTTTATTTGTAATTAAAGTGTTATCGTTTTCATCAATTGTTAATACTATGCAAATATCCACTTGCCACTGCATTTTATATTTAATAATCTGAGAGGTATAATACTCAAAAATTACTAAATTGGTTAAGAGGGGAGAAAATCATATTTAATAGAATTCAGTGAATTTTTTTTTTTTATTAAACTAATTCTTATTTCGAATGCATTAATTATTCTTGGAAAGACTTGATTTACTTCTGAAGTGAATCTTTTCTGATAACAATATCATACAGGTGCTAAAATTGATTATTTAAAAAGTGAACCTATTGTCTTATGAAGATTTTTTGTTTATATTCAAATGACTTTTTTCACATTATTTGATATGTTATGCAAGAGGAATGTTTATAGTAAATTTTACTTTTCTTATAAAAAGTATATGTAACAAATTCAGCTTTTTTAATAACCTTGGTGTTAACTTCAGTTTTATTATAGAAAAAAACCTTGATATTAAGTTGAACTGATATCTAAAAAATTGTGTAAAAGTTTTATGCATTCAAATATATTTATTTTTTATAAATATGTTTACAATTTAAAAGTGCAGAAATTCTGTAACTTTCGATTAGATTTTAATTCATGTGTGATAATCTTAATGCTATAGGGTCATTCCATTGTGACTAACGTAACTTTTTAAAGATTTTAACAAGCTATAATATGACAAAATAATCTCTGATGAAACCTTTTATCCTTATATTTTATGTAACACTAGTCAGTATAACATATCCATGCAGAAATCATTTTAGAAGATAATGATTTAACCAAATTAAATTAAATTTTTAACTGTGTGACTAACGTAACAATATAGTTACTAAATACTGAGATTTGTTAAGCTGTGGAATGTGTAGATAAATTACATTTCATAGGATATATGATATGTGCATCTTGCAAAATATATATATGTATATATGAAAGAAAATTATTCCCAATAAAAGTTATGCATTGAATTCAAGAGAGGATATTGAAATATCATCTTGCAAGAATTTTACTTATAAGTGTCACCTAGGTCAATAACAGAGTCAGCAGAAAAACCTGTGAAAAAACTTGCCTGCAGGTAAAAAAACCTGAATTTACAGTTATTTTGAATAAAAGCATGCAGGTTTTTTTTTCCATCTGAAAAGTCAGCGAAAAGCCTTCAGGAAAAGTGCAGGTATTTCGGACAAAAATCTGCAGGCAGGATGCAGGTTTTTTAGTCAGCAAAAAGCCTTCAGGAAAATTGCAGGTATTTCGGACAAAAATCTGCAGGTAAGATGCAGGTTTTTTCCCCATCTGAAAAGTCAGCGAAAAGCCTTCAGGAAAAGTGCAGATATTTCGGACAAAAATATGCAGGCAGGATGCAGGTTTTTTAGTCAGCAAAAAACCTTCAGGAAAATTGCAGGTTTTGTTTGTCCGAAATACCTGCAGTTTTCCTGAAGGTTTTTTTTAAAGGTTTTTTGCTGACTTTTTTACTTGGGTTATTATGAAAGGCCAAGTAAAGGTTCGACGCAGATTCAAGTGCAGGGTCAGGCGCAGTCGATATTTTCTTTGCCATTAGCAACTAAGAGGAGTAACACATTTGTTGAATCAGCCTTTGGAGCATGATCTTTTGGCAAAACTGATACGTCTGCCCCGGTATCCACCAAAAGTCTCGGTTTACTAACCCTATCGTCCATCATAGTTCTATGAACATGGCCATTCGTTGCCAAGGCCAATGCACAATCGCCGATTTACAACTCCGGAGATTTGAAAGAACAAGGAAAATTACATATCTTTGTGTTTTTACCAAAATTAGTTTCATAAAAACAAATACTATTCGAATATTCTTTATGTTTCCGAAAGCGGTGTCGGGAGCGACTCAGTATTTAAACTGTCTATCTCTACTTTCAAAACGTGTTTGGCGTGTTGATGAAACAAGTCCACCTGTTAATGTAGTAAATAATGCGACTTGTTCAAGTTGGGTTACCTTAGTACCTGAGGTTGAAGGCTTACCATGAACTGCATTAACATTGGAATGTTTAGTCAAATCACTAATTTTGTCTGCAATAGTTGCCAGACCAGCCAGATACGATCCTTACTCAAAGCAGCTAAGAATGTTTCAGTGCTATTTATAAGTCTACCAAGCCAGAGATATTTTAATAGTGGTTCATCAACAGTATCACCAGCCAAAGCCATCATGCGTGTTAACATCTTAGATGACCTCTGATCACCAAGTTCTAATCCTTACAAGAGTTTATGAATTTTAGAAGCTTCTCTCTCTGAATTCAATGCAATCAAACGCTTTTTCAATCACGTATATTTATCACTATCGGGAGATATCAAGATTAAATCAGTTAGAGAATTTAAAATTTCAGAATCGACTGCAGGAATAACGTGATTAAATTCTTTATCATCGACGGTAATTCCGGCCAAGGCAAATTGCGCCTCAAGCTGTACAAGCCACAACGCCAAATTAGCTTTCCAAAAAGCTAATTTGACGCAAACACGAGCAATTGTAGCGTCATTAATGGCGGAATACTTATTATTTCTGGGCATGTTTGAGCCAAACAATCAAAATCACATTACAAAAATAACTTCAGAAATTGGCTTGAAATATGTAATTACAAATGAAATATTGAAACTCAAAGTAACCAATAAGAAAATGTTAAACCAAACTAGTTATGATGAAAATTATCTAGACAGTTAACTTCAAACATCAAACCATTACTTCAACTTCAAAATACCGAATACATACAACAGTAGTACAACTGATAAAAATAAACACACTGACAACATGAACGCTTTAATAGTCCAGTTTAAAAGTCAATTAATCCTGCCCAGTCTTGTTAAGAAGTCTTGTTTAAGAGAAATTGAAAACGCAATTAATCTTGCACCACACGATGACCGCCATAATGAACAAATTTCAGATGACTCCATTTAAAACTGTGCATCAGAACTGGAAACGAATTTTACTCGTTTGTAGGGTCAGTATTATGGACGCTTTGTTATGAAAAAGTTTACATCCAAATACTCATGAAAATTAACCAATCACTTTAGGTATAAATATTCAACAACATTTATTAAAACATTGAAAAGTGCTAGCAAAATATTAATGGGACACAAACGTATAAAATTCAGTTATCTGGCATATGACATGACTCTTGCATCTCTTGTGAATTGCGTAGCATCGATTCTCTATTTATAGAAATAGTTCCAAGAGTGGCGCCATCTGGATGAATTCAGTATCGCCACAGATGAAACGAGTGCGAGTTATTTGAAACGCAGTTTTTCCAGTCTCGTTAGCAGTGATGAATCGTACAGGATTGCATTGCTGGCATTTTAAAATTTATATCTGTTTATATTTCACTATCTGCAAAATACAATAAAATATTAACATTTTTTGTTCATCTTTCTTGAGTGGAGTTTCTTGAGTTCTCGCGGAGGAAACCGCGATGGGGAATGCTATCATTAATATAAAATACAAAAATAAAAACTAAATAAACGTGTATAGCGTGCGCCAGAGGTAATTTATCATAAGCTGAATATAAACTATCGAAAGTATAGACAGCTCGCCACCCGTCTAACCTCTCATTAACATTCCTCCTACTTGTCCGCTAGTTTCCACTGTCTGTTCGGTCCAATCGGATTTGAAAGTGCACGATACGCTCTCCATAACCCACACGGCTATCACGAAATGGCCGAAAATAATCCTTACAGAACAATATTTGGCTGTTTTTGAGGATTAAGCAAGAAAATAGCAGCTGAGGACGAACCTGATGCATTATATCTTGATGGAGAAGTGACTGAGTACAGCGACTTAAAAACTGATTCTGAGACTGACTTGGATAACAATCCAGTTCACGAAGAATATAGCGACTCAAACTCGAACACAAATGTTTGCATGATCCATCTATTCAAACTCCAATCTTATACCACAAAAATAAAGTTATGTGTAATTAAATAAGCGTAGAGTTGGAAGAAACGAGATGGCGCATAAATTACGCCACCTGATCTGAGTGTTCTAAAATGTTACCTGTCCGCTAAGGGTTAATTTAGTATTGCAACTCGCACTAGCTCACTCACAGAGCACGAAAAAGATTCAAAACGTAACGCCGCAAATTAACTCGTATTCTCGGCCAAGTTCAGGAGCCTTGGCTCCGTTCTAAACATCGACGATCGCGAGTCAAACACACTCAATGAAAGCAACTCACTGACCGCTATTGCGGCAAGGCTTTTACTATATAAACTCGGAATATTCAAAAATGTTTAGAAAAGAGAAGAAATTTTACGACGCCAAGTCGCAAACTTTGGAGGCGAAAACCTAGCCAAATCGGCAAGAAGTCACAATGCGTCATATATGCAGAATTCGTAACAATATTTGAAATGTTTTAAAGTTCACTGTATGCAAATTTTAAATTACTATTTTTAATTTTTCTTTAAGATTTACTGTTCGCAAAGTTTAAATTTATATAATCTCATTAATTTTTTAGTATTTCCAATCTTTGCTTTTTTCCTGATCATTAATTGTCACGAAACATTGCAAACGAAATTTTTCCTGTAGTTTGTACTTCCTCTAAGAAAACAAAAAAATATTAATAAAATCTATAGTGTTCGTGCTCTTCAAAGTTACTTGTGGAAAGTATTTCAAACTGAAGTTCGAACTTCAGATTATTCTGGCATTTAACTCGATTTATTTTAAAGTCATCACGGCTGTGTTTTTCTTGGATCTTATTATGCCCTTCTCTACTTCAAAGCCCCTCATTTATACGAAAATGACGGGTTGGATAGAAACAAGATGAAGCTCCATTTTTTAAAATTTTGCAGGAAACGAAAAACAAAGTTTCCATGCTCCTAGAAATGTAATTAGCGATATCACAACGTTATTTTTAGTATTTTAATTAAATATTAAGGCAATACAGAAATCCACGGTGTATAAAAAAATTTATTTAAAAAACGCTGCAGCATATTTATATCTCTTCTAATAAGAAAGGAGATTGTGTGTGTATTTCCACTCTGCAAGGCAGACCCTTAAGCATAAAGCTACGAACTCGGCACAGACACTTTGGAGGTTAAGAAATTAATACTTCGCGGCTTTTGAAATCTTTTTTAATTAAAAATAAGGGAATTTTTTTCCTGGATAAAACTTCGGACAATACCAAAAAAACTATTTTTGCACCATTAAAAAATATATCTTTTCAAAGATATCTATTAAGTTGCAGTTATTTCTTAAAATTTGAAATCGTTTTTCAACATTTGAAATGCATAATCTTGAACCAATTTTATCGCCCTATCAAAATTCAAATAGATTTCATAAAGCTACATCCATTCAGCTAACAGATGGCGGTATAGCCTGGAGATCCGGAAAAAAATGGAATACCATATCATTCTTTTCCTGGAACCTTCAAATTCTATCTGCTACTGTTAGCTTTTGTTTACCAGCTCGGAGAAAAAATTCCAAACTTTAAATAAAATAAATCAAAAACATCAAGTACGAAATTTGATATTTGAATTTCTAACAAAATTTATATATAAAAATCTGGTTTTAAAATAGTGGTACAACTTTTCAAAACACTTCTATGCATGTACAAATGTTTATATTTTAATTAATTTCTTCAATCAGCGTTCAAAATAATGGCTTTGTCTGAAAAAAATGAAGTATCGTTGTTTCTCCGCAGGAACCTTCATTTGAATTTTATTAAAATTCAAAAATTCTGTTCATCCGTGGTTAACTGAACTAGGGCGGGAGTGGGAAGGCTTTTCGGATAACAATGTTTTTCAGTTAACCATCGACAAGTATTTTGCATCTAATTATAGTATTTTAATAGTTGAAATTACATTTTAGGATTACAGTACATACATCAATATACAAGGTGAGCACAAAGTGTTGCCTTCGTTATAAAAATTTATTATAAAATAATCGTTGAATTTTGTACTGTTATTTTGTTATTATTGCTCTACTTTTAACTCCATTTTGTGAAATGAATGGTGAAATGGGTGGCTGGTGCAGTTATTGGCTTCTAAGGAAAGGGAATCATTTAAATATTATGTCGGAGATTATCGGTCTTGCCGTAAGGTAACTCAATTTTCTGATTATTTCTGTGCCGCAAGCTGGAAATTTGTTTATCGGTATGACGTCATCTTCTGTATTACGTCATGATGTTGGCGTATATAAAATGCCTGTGTTTCCTCTGTGTATGTTTTTTAAATTCTATTCGATTGATACAAGTGATCACGAAACTCACGCTCTGCTACCAGCCATGTATGTATATACTAATTTAGTAGTTTTTTTTAATGTTTATCAAGAAGATAAAACCAATTGTAATAAATGCATCTTATTAGAAGAAAAATGGACTCTCTCGCTTTTATGCGTACTTCGCTATCTCTCTGTTTCCCAACATATCTCCTGCATGTTTCTGATACCCTGAAAGAATAGATGATAGTCATCGTTTATTACTGTAATTTCTTTTACATTCTGGTTTTCAGTTAAAGGAGGGAAATCGTTTTCAGAATTTTTTTCGGCGAATCAGAAAGTTTGATTAGGTTAACTTTCCGTCTACGGTGCTCACTTACTTCGTTCCTCTTAGGATCGCCAACTCTCTGCCGCCAAGAATGGAGAGGAGAGGATATTTGTTTTGGTTGCGCAGTGATGATTTTAACGAGTGAGATGTGCGCATGCACGGAAATTGATCTGTTCTGTTGGCATGTCGTGAATGTACTGTAGCAGAGTTTAACGCAGATACCAGGCAGTTTCAAATACAAAATAGCTCTAATCCAGTTTACTTAAAAAAGAAACATGCTGCTGTCTTGCAGCTTTACACACTCACTGACAGCCATCCATTCGACTGCTTGTTTAAAAACACAAATGAACAATATATATAGATTGTAACAACCAATCAACTTCGACTAGTACCGTAACTTCGGCTACGTCATGAAAATTAACCAATGAGATGCGTTTCATTCAGTGACTGAACAATTTCATTTGAATCTCCAACATGTTCATCGGTGTTTTGCGCATGGTGCGATATTTCGATTCGTTTTCATTGGTTTGTTCCGTTGATCTGTTTCATATGATTGGTTGATTCAATCGAATTTGTTTTGTGGGTTTGATTTTCATCTGATTTTATCATTTCGTTACGTGGGCTTTGTACAGCTGTTGTTGATTATGGCATTGATTCCCTTTCGAAGTGTGTGGACCAGGAATTGATAGCAAGCGGATATCAGTGTCCTAAGTGTAAACAGCAATTGGGAATTCAAATAGGTATGTGAAGTTTTAACTACATTTTTCTCGTTTTTGAACATTTTCAGCCGCTTTTAGGTTCAGAATTGTGTATGTTATTCTGTATTTCCGCTTCTCAATGAATAAGCGAAGCTACTAGTGTCCCGCTTTGCAGAAAGCGAAGCCGCTGATGTTTTTTTAAGTTTAAAAAAATTGCCCGGTACGCGTTTGAAATGCCGAAGGCATTGCGGGCTCAATCGCTCCTTTTCAAATGAAGCATGCGCAGTACAGCAATTAAAAGCGCACTGCGCATCCCAACAGTTTTTTTTAGTGTTTAGTAATTATGACTTTGATTTTCTCACTATGTTTTTACCGTTTTCATGACAACTGTATACGACCTTTGTTGTTCCAATAGGTTTTTCAATATCTATAGCATTCATTGATTGCGGATTTTGTTCTCTATCTGTTTGATGCTCATTTTGTTTCTGTGCTCTGTAAGTGCAGTTCTATCTGTTGTGTGCGTTTCTTTTAAATAAATAAATTATTGCTTTGGTTATTCGTTCAGATTTAAATTGTCATTTTTCTCTCAGGGAACATTATATTATAACATATGATTAACCAATTATAACCAATGAGAAGAAACATAATCTCACCACTATTGTTCATCGATGTAGCGTGTTAAACGGTATTGGGGCGCCATCTACAAATTGCCTTTGAAAAGAAAGATTGAAATGCCAAACTTATAATTCTTTTTCGTGGTTTCGATTTTTCGATAACGTAGCCAAGCACGTTAAAATTCCTAACCATGCTCCTAACTTGTATCCGTAATAATCTACAGACAGAAAGTTTACCACTTTCAGTATTTGAAAAATATTTTAATAACTTTGTGCTTTAAAAGTCGATGAAATATCTAATATTATCTTGTTTTCGGAGGTGTGTGGATATACAATTCTTGACATGTAGACGCAAAGCTGACAGACATTGAGGTGCAGAGGTAATTTGGTCAGTATTTCATTGTGTTTCCTTCATGCAAATTTGTGCAATTGACTAACATCTGAATTTTATAAACCGCGCGTTCCTTTCTGCGCATGCGCGTTCTGAAAGTCTGATAAAGGGATTTCTATTGCGAGGATAAAGCAATTTTCCTACAACGTCGAAATGATCAATCGTTTCTAGACGAAAATTTCTTAGAATAATATTTAACAAGGCAACTTGTTTTATAGAAGGTATATATCAACTATTTGATCAAATCAGGATGGCGTTTTATAAAACATTTATCCATTTATTACAGGTTTGTTATAAATATATCTATCTATCTATTACCACGCCTCCTTAGTATAATAAACGTTATTAATTATTTTAAGACCTACTTAATTTACAGGAGCACCGAAGTCTCTGAACTGGAGCATTCAAATTTCAACGATTTTATCTTTATCATTTGAGCAAACCAGGCTATTACAGATTTCCTCATACAAAATAGCTTTCTTTTATAACAAATTATGAACACTGGGTAACAAAATAATCTGTCTCTTTAATAGTACGTTAACATTGTAATTTGGCATAAAAGAAGTATTCTAAGGTATCTGGAGAGAAATTCATTTAGTTGCAAGTTCCTAAATTTCTTTTATAAAACTTCAGCATATCTGAAGACAAAGAAAGTATTGTTTTATTAACTTTAATACAAAATTAAATTTTGAAAAAGGACCACTAGGGTTGCACTGCACTCGAAAGTTTAAGGTGCAAAGAAGCAAAGTTATCTTTTGTCAGAAAAAACTGCCATTAACCAGCACATATAATTTGCTTTGAAATCAAAAATGGAAACAAGATTTATTATTTTTTACAATTAATAAACTAGACTTCAGAAATGTTGAACTTTCTTCACCAGAGACAGATTTTTGAGCACTACACTAGATGCTGAAAAAATGGCTCAATGTATTCTTTTTGCTATACCCTCCTGAATGATTGTTATATAAGTTAAAGGAATGACACAGACTAGTGAGTTTTCCCAAGAAACGAGCAAAACAATAAACTCCCGTAGACCTAACCAGATGTATTCTAATATTTCACTTTTCTTTAAAAATTTTATACTTGCGGAAAGTTGACTCCACGAGTGCAAAGTAACAATGTTTTATAGTATGGGAAACATTTTTTCCGACAAAATATGTTTCATAAAATATTGGAGACGATTTTTTTTTGTTTTGCTTATACTCAATATCTCAAACACCGGCAAACAAGTCAGAATTCCCAAGGAATTGTTTGTCCATGGAAATATCCTAATTTTTAGCAATATGTTTAAAGACATTTTAAACCTTGAACTTCTTTTTTCGATTGATGTTATCCGAAGATATTTAAAAAAAATCAAATTTTATGTTTTATTTAAAGGCATTTGCGATTTAATCTAACTATAATATCATCGATTTCTTAAGGAAATGGCTGTCTTAATGGATTCTTTATCGCCTCTTCGTAAGCTTAAATTTTAAATTACTAATCATTCTTTTCACAGTTTGATTTAAATTCATATGCCAATTTTTAAAATTATTCTGTTTAAGAAACTTACAGAAGAAAAAAAACTGGACATACAAAGTTAGCAGAATTCGACGTATTTAGTAGAAGAGTCATGTATAAGATTCAAGGCCAGCTTGAATTTGGTAATGAAATATTAGATAAATAAACGTGTCCACTACTTAAAAGTAGTGTTATTATATTGTACAGATGTGGTTATACAAATTAGTTAATATCTACTCTTCGTTTCATACACCGCCTAGCACTTTTGGAGGATTTTAATACCGAAAGTGAACACAGAAACAAATAAGATTTGTGCTTTTTCGGAGTTCCTTGCTATGTCTTGACCTTCTTCCGGTTACGCACATCTTTTATGATTATTCTTTTCCAATATCAATATTCCTTTTTGTTTTGAATAGCAATAGATCATTTTAAATCTAAACTTGTATATTAATTGTTCCAATTGCTAGTTCAAATGGTAATAAAAATTTGTGAGTGGTAGTAATAATATTTCATACAATTTTCTTAAATTTTGCGAGTTAGAAGCAGAAAGTGTGGAATTTTGTAGTCCAATCACACATCTAACGAAAGAGACTAGTCAAATTGTAAGTAAGGGCTGAGTAAAATGGAAACATCTCCACCTCAATTTTTCATTTCACTCTATTTTTGTGAAATCAAATCCGCCCGGCGCATGCGCAAATCTCGTTCGAATCTCAGAATAAGCACTTCATTTAATTATATACATAGGACTGAGTTTCCCATATGACCAAGTAAGGACATGGCTTAGGATACATCATTCATGGGAGTGCACAAAAAGAATTTCTGCAAAATTTCAATATTTTTAAAAGGCAAAACAATTATGCGATTTAGACTTGTATCCGTACACAGAAAATAAATTCGTCAGTACAATTACTTTGCTCTTCCCTTCAAGTTGAGCGGTCTTGCTGACATTTCGAGTAATTGTAATTTCTTTATCGCACACTGTCAAATGCTAGTCTACATTAGATGGAAAAACATTGAAAACTGATCTAGTGTTTATTCAACATATATAAAGGACGTATATATTAGTTTAAACAAAAATGAACACAATGAATAAATGTTTTGGGATATTTAGATATTTGAACTTGAAAGGAAACTTCACAGAATGTACATGGATAAAGACTCGACTCTTAAAAGTCATCTATCGATGTAAACAATTCATACTTTGCAACGGCTTTCAATTGTTTACTTAACGTTTTAACCCTATAATAATGGTTCAGCCGGATCAGACGCGTATCATTTCACAGAGAAGAAAGCGGTTTCGCTTTTAAAGTGTTAACCATAGTTTTTGCTTTAAAAAAAATCTGAAACATTTTTTAAGTAGAATAATTAATCAAACATTTGTTCCTATTTCTTGAACATTGAATACTTTTTATAATAAAAAATATTCTGATTTCGGAACTTTCATCTGAAATGATTAACAAAATTGACGTTTTAAAGAAAAATTACTTTTCCTACGCGATTTGTGGCATATAAATGACAGTCAAAGAGAAATATTTCGCTACAAGACAGGAAGACCTCTATTGTCTGTATCTTTTTCTCTGTCTTAATACCAACAAGTCAAACTTCCTTGACTTGTCTTTGATACGAACATCAAAATTTTTATAAAAATTTTTTCTCCATTAAAGTTCAAAGTTTTATTTCTGCGATTTATTAAGTAATTCTGTAGAATATTCGGAATTTTTTTTTATACTTGCTAATTTCGGCATCTAATAAAAATTAGAAAGGAGAATTCAAAATTTATATCGCAACCTTTCTTTTGAAAGACTCGATTCTTCTCTAGAGTAGCCATCTTTCAGTTAAAACTTTTTCTAATGAGCAACCTCTAAAAATTTTATAATTCTATATTGACCACTCAAATTTTGACTATTACAGTCTAATCTGTGATCCATATCTACAAAATATTTTTTAAAAACTCGTCAACAAATACAAGCTATATTTTGAAGTTATATGTTTTCCAAAAAGTAATTCGTTTTGCTCTTAGGATGTATTTTCTTCGTCTTTATAATATTTTCGATATTCCTTTCTTGAAATCTTGACGAGATCTTGAATGTCATGCATGCATTTCTTTTAAAATAATCAGTGTGTTGATATTCTCACATTCATTTCTCTGTACGGACCAGAACTTTTTTTTAAAAAAAAGTTTATTTAGAAATGTATACGTCAAATTCAATTATATTCATAATTGCCCCATATAGAAAATCTTTCGTTTACCAGCAAGGACATAAAAGTCCAAGCTTAAAATTAAAGAAATATTTGATCACACAATTTGGAATTATACAAATGATTTTAATACAATTTATATAAGAAAATCTATATTTAAAATAGTGGTGACGCTTTTATAAATATGTTTATGCACATCTAATTTCACCTATAACCATTTCAGCATATATAATGGAAATATACATTGATTTACACAAAAATGAGCACAATCAATAAATGGTTTTCAGACCTTTAGAAAAGGCAAGTGACGACAAATTCAGAAAATGTGCATGGTGGGAACCTAGCCTGTTATACAAGTTAGTTATCTAAGCAAATGATTTATACTTTACAACGGTATTCAATTTTTTGAGCAACATTATCCAACTTAATTATTGATGGGAAAAAGTTATAAAATTTTTTAAGTAAAATAATTCACCAAATAATTCTCCTTGGTCATGGTGAAACAATACTTTTGTGATGTAAAACAATTCCTTCTTCGTGATATTTTTTGCGGAATTTCATCTGAAACGAATAACGAATCCGATCTTTAATGAAATCAATTTGAGGAGTATAAATGCCAGATAAAGAGCAATATTTATCTGCAATACCGGACTATCTACAGCCAGTAGCTGCTTCCTTGATTTGTCTCTGATTAAAGCAAGGATAATAAAAAATACAGAGTATTACAGTTACCAAAATCAAAGCTTTTGTATACATTTTTGCTCAATTAAAGTGGTAAATGACACTTCTGTAGTTTATGATGTAGGCAATTCAGTATAATATTCAAAAATTTTAATATGCTTGCTTATTATGAATGAGAAGTCAAAATTTGGTAAAACTAATTTATAGTGCGATTTTTCTTCCAGCCTCTTAGTGTCGCTAACTGTTTGTCGCCAAGAAATAGAATATCATCTATGGTGAGATTATGAGCTCGATGATGAGAAAAGATTTGTTTCGGGTGCATTGGATACTTGCGGCATCTGAAAAGAGAGATTGTGCACGCGTTGCCTGCGGCATTTGAAATGGGTGCAGTGCAAGATTTTTTTAACTTAAAAGGATATCCTACGGCTTCGCTATCAGTGGGAACCTACTAGTTACGCTTGCTCATTAAAAACGTAAAGCATCAAAACGATTGAATTCATTATTTAGATCCTTCCATCTCCCGGCGACAAAATTGGCGTCGCCACTCAGCGTTGAGCCAAGTCAAAATCGCGGAAAACTAAACCGGGCCGTAAAGTTAAGTTTTACTCAAATTTTGTATTGCAACCTTATATTTGAAGGCTAGATTCATCTCTCTAATAGCTACAATAAAGATGAGAATAACCGCATTGTTATTCTTTGTTGACCGATTAATTTTTGAATAGCGTCTTATAATTTTTTATCCATCCTACAAAATTAAATGCAAATTTCTACATTAGTAGGTGCAGAATAAATTTGGCATCGTTTATTTTGTAAATATTATCGTTTTTGTTCACAGGATGTATTTTCATCATATCTGCATAATATTTTTAAAATTGCCAGTTTGATATAACGAAGTTATATTTCACATACGCTTTTTTGTGAATTCATCCGTCATATGATTGATTATTGTGCCATACCTCTATTCATTTCACTGTGCTAACTACAACTTTTAGAACGCAAACGTTCATTTAGGAGTATATGAAATTTAAAAAAAATTAGCATGTATTCTGAAGACCTTGCTATTTTTTATATACAATTTAATGATTTTTAAGAGCAAGTGTTTACTACATTTAAATTATTAATTTATTTTTAAGGTTTTAAAATTGAATGTATGTTTCTTTTAAACGACTATTTTAAACTTTTTTAAGATATAGAGGTTACAATTTTTAAATTCATAATACATCATTTAATTTTTTAGTTCTTTCAATTTCTTTTCTTTTCCAGTTGTTCATGTTTTGTCACGAAAGATTGCAACTGGAATTTTTTCTGTAGAGCGTATTTTCTTAAGAAAACCAATAAATATTAATTAAATCTATGCTGTTCCTCCTATTCAAAGTTTCTTGATGGAGGTATTTCAAGTTTCAGATTCTGATAGCATTTAACTCGATTGATTTTTAGAACCGTTGTAGCTGTTTTTCATTCTTATTGTTATTATGCCCCTTCCTATTTCAAAGCATCTGGTTTATCTGAAAATTTGCGTCGTGACGGAACACGATGAGGTTCCAACTTTTTAAATTTTGCAGGAAACAGAGAACAAAGTTTCCAGTCTCCTAGACATGTAGCTAACAATATTAACTCCACTATTTTTATTGCAATTATTTATTATATTTTATTTCAGACAATATAGCAAACGACGGTGCAACAATTTTTTTTTAAATCTACCGTAACGTATTTATATTTCTAAACTATTATAAACTATTATGCTATCTTTCTGGGTACTATATAGATTTGTTTCATCTGCAATTTTGGAAACAATTTCATCAGTAAAAAAATACTTGAAAAACTGGTAGGGTGTAGATAATTGTAATATTGATTGTGGTAATGCATTGTGTCCTGTGAATATGAATGGTTCACCAGAAAATTTAGTACTTTGTTTTTTTCCACAAAATCTGACATTTTCTAGTATCTGTTTTTTTGTTGGATGATGTGGGTTGATTTATGTTGGATGCTGTTGGTTGTCTTGTGTTGGATGATGTGGGTTGATTTATGCTGGATGCTGTTGGTTGTCTTGTGTTGGATGATGTGAGTTGACCTGCTTCAGCAATAGATGAATGCACCTGCTTTTCAATTATACTACTTGAATTTTTTACCTTTTCTACAGTAGTTTCAGGCTCACTGTCACTATCAGAAGATTTCAGGTCTTTGGGATTTACTGTAGGATCTTCATTCGAAAAATCATCGAAATCCAGCCCATCATCGCTGTCAGATGAAATATCCAGCGCCATAAATTCATCAACTGTCATTACTTTACGTTTTCTTCTGTCTATATAGGTTATGTGCTCCATCACAGGATATTTGTACCGAAAGCAGAATCGGAAACTACAGTGTTAACGGAAAATACATATTTAAAATTTACATAACATGTAAATGAGTAAAGAATAATGACCACGCAATATTGCAGATGTGCAAAGTAAAATAATAAATGTATTACTTACATGTTTATCACCAGAATGATATAATAACTATGAAGTTCCACACCCTAAAGGTACTAGAACAGGAACAAAATTTCTTAATTGCTGTTCTGAACGAAATTATCTAAATATCAGCATAACAAAATGGCAGTAGGCGCCAAACTAACGAAGCTACACGCGGGAAAGCAGGATGTCCTTGAATGAAGAAACTAGCGCAGACTGACGGCCAATTCTTTTTTCTTTCTTAAGACTAGTGCTTTTGCAGATGTGCAAAGCAATAATCAATGTTAAATTTTCAAGGACAGCGGAGAAAATCCAATTCAAACTTCGCTTTGCATATCTGCAAAGCGGCGCAGTGGTTAAAACTTATTTGTATAGCAACACCTATACATTTTACAAAAATCTAAGCAGATGACCATTTGATAAGCCTATGCAAAATTTTTCGAAAACGTGTTTATTATTAAATATAATCCTTACACCGCTTTATTTTTTAAAATTTATCTATATAAATATTTAACTGTTTATATATATAAATTAAAATTTTATAAATTTAAATTGTGTAATATTATACAATTCATTTTTTTACTCATCAAGTTCATCTCGATTGTAAATGTAGATCATTACTTTCAAAATAACATTCAAAGTGCGAAATATTTTAAAATGCTACTACCGACATTTAAGAGGAAGCAGAGAACTTTTCTATCTAAATGTGGAGACGACCCCTTTTCTATTTAGAACAAGGAATTTCAAATATCTTCCAATATATTCATGGCATATTTGGATATTTCTCATTCGCAAATTTCGCATCTGTTGTGAGCGGTATATTAACTGGATATTAGCAGATCAATAATTAATTCATTCATATTAATTCATTTAACAGAGAAAGGTCAAAGTCACATAGAGCTACTGCAGTCACAGTTGAGTAATCGATTAATTAACTACCCTTAATTAATTATAATTAACAATTGTTGATTTAATTGAGCTGTCCTTTCCATAGATTTAATTGAGTTCAGTTTGTTCTAGTCTCATTTGACAGATAAATGTCATAGAGCATAGGTAATAGGACAAAGTTACAGAGACCTACTTTAGTCGCATCGAACAACTTTAGTCACCTCGAACAACGTTAGTCATATCGAACAACTTTAGTCACATCCAACAACTTTAGTCACAGAATATCACAGTTGAGTAAGGTAAGTAAGTCTACGCCCCTCATTCAAAGCGGCCGTTTCGCAAATACAGTCTCCCGTCGAATTTTGTTTTTTCCACAACTTCACTTTCTTCACCAGAGAAAGATTTTTAAGCACTAAACCTTTTGTTTGAAAACTGGATAATGTTTTCTTTCCTCTTTAACCTCCCAAATGATTGTTACACACGTTTAAGGAATGACATAGAATAGCCATTGTTAACAAGAAATGACAGTAAAAAAATTACAATCCCGTACACCTTATCTGATGATTTCTAATTACTTTTTCAGAAAAAGTTTATACTTGCGCAAATTCACCTCCCGGAGTGCAAAGTAAGAAAGTTTTATGAGGAGGAAGACACTTTTTTCAGCCAAATGATTTTAATAAAATCTAGAGGACAAATCTCTCTTGTTCTGCTTAATCTAAATATCTCAGCAATGACGCACAAGTCAAAATATCGGAGCAGTGCTTTGTCAGAGGAATTTCCCAAATGTTCAGCACACTGTTTGAAGACATTTTAAAATTTAAATTCTTCTTCCGATATTTAACATCTGAAAATACCTCGAAAATGTGAAGTTTTATGTTTATATTTCGATGCGTTTTTATTTTAATCTGCATATTATATCACCAATTCATTCAGGAAATGACTGTCCTTATTTATTCGTTATCTCTTCCGCATAAGCTTAAAGTTTAAATTGACAATCATACATTACACAGTTTGATTCCAAAACGGATGACACTTTTAAAAGTTAAATCGATTTAAAAAAAAACATATATACGAATAAAACTGGTGGTGAAAAGTTGACAGAATTCGAGACAATTTGAAGAAGAGTCAAGATTAGGGACTTGGTGACTGAAATAGCAGCCAAATGAACTTGACCATTGCTTAAAAATAGGGGTTATTATGTTGTACTGACGGGTATACAAATCAGTAAATATCTACTTTTTACTTCTGATAACCGAGGCAAGCACATTTGAACTATTTTACTACGGAAAAGGGTGATAAGGAATGAATAAGATTAGTGATTTTTTTCGGAGTTCTTTACTATAGCGTGACCTTCGTCCGATTAATTTTTTTTCACTTTTACCAACTTTTTAACTAAATTGTTTGTATTTATTCTTTTCCGATATGAGTATTTATTTTCGTTTTGAATCGTACTATTTCATTTTTATTCGAAACTTGTGCATTAAATGTTCACATGTATAGTTCAAGGGATATAAGTGATAGTGGTATTAAGCAGATTTTATGTAATGTTATTAAATTTTGCGACTTTGGAACGGAAAGCGGGGAATAATTTACTCCAATCACACATTTAACAAAGCGAGCAAGTGAAATTTTAATTAAGGGCTCATTAAAATCTAATAATCTCCCTTCCCATTTTTCACTTTACACCCACTTTGGTGAAAACAATTTCATCTTACATTTGCTAAAAAGCGAGGAGGGCTTTGGAATATGAGAATGAGAAATGCTTATAATAATATACAGGACTAGGTTTCCCATTGGCAAACTTAGGACATGTACTTAAGTGCATCATTCAAGGTCATACATACAGAAGAAAGTAGAGCAGTGTATCTGTAAAATTTCCAGTATTATTTTAAAAAAGCCTTTAAAATGCTGTGTTTTAGACGTATATCCATATACACAAAATAAATTCAGCAGTGCATTTACATTGGCCATTTCATGAACTTTCTGTATCTTGCTGACAATGCTCTCATTTGCTATTTCTTTGGCGCACATTGTCTAATACCTGTCAAAATTATATGTATTACCAATGAAATTTCAGCTTTCGTTCACTCAGCATATTTAATGGGAAATACATTTGTTGAAAGAAAAATGAACAAATATTTTCAGATCTTTAGATAATGCAAGTGATGAAAATTTAACTAAATGCACGTTGTCAAATCCTCGCCTCTTACACAAATCTGTTATCGAAGCAAACGATTTATACATTTCGACACTTTTTAATGTTTATAAGAAAAATTATTAAACATACTTTTTTCTGTAAATGAAGTTTTAACACTTTCAAAGCAGAATAATTCAGCAAAAAATTGTTCCTATGTCATGTTCGAGGAATAATTTTATAATATAAAAATATTGTCTCTGCTTTATATTTTTCCGGAACTTTTCGTGATCTTTTCGTTATACTAACCAAAACTTTTAGAAACAACCGCTTGTTTAGGAATGTTTTCTTCAAATATTTCTAAATTCATTATTTAAAATTTATATAAATATTTTGAATATTTTTAACACGTACTACCTTGATCTTGATATTTTTCATGTAGCTTTTAATGTTTTTTAAGAACAAGTGTTAACTACGTTTAAATTTTTAATATAATTTTAACGTTTTAAAATTGAATGTATGCAACTTAAATAGCTTTTCTAATTTTTAAAAAAATTTTTAAGGTTTAGTGTTTACAACTTTAAAATTAATTCTATTTTATTACCACGTTTTTATTAACTCGCTTTCTTGTCTGTCTGTCTGTCTGTTCAGTACAAATCTTGCGATCGATTTTAAACTAACTTCCCGATGAGCTGGAGACTTGAAACTTTAAACATAGTTCAGAACTAGATGACAATGCATTATTAATTCGCTTTCTTGTCTGTCTGTCTGTCCGTTTGTCTGTCATTTCATGTTTTGCATGACGCATCCGCAGTACGTTTTTCATTATATCTCGAAAACTATTAACATTACCTACTTGGTTCTTGGGTATATGGATGACTCATGGGATCATCGAAGCACCCCTATATTTTAGCCATATCTTTGCGCATGCGCAGTACGTTTTTCATTATATCTCGAAAACTATTAACATTTCAGACTTGGTTCTTGGGTATATGAATGGACCATGGCATCTTCGAAGCACCCCCCTATTTTAGCCATATCTTTGCGCATGCGCAGTACGTTTTCATTATATCTCAAAGGTCTCTGCGTCACATAACTTACTTTTTCAGGAAAATAACAATTTTTTATTTATGATCAGGTGAAGAGAAACTGAAATAAACCTGAAATTTGCCATATGTCTCCGTCATAATCTCATCAAGATGTTTAAAATCGATTGCAAAATTTCACACACAGAAGACTAAAAAGCAGAAAATAATTATTTAAAAAAATAAAAATTTTAATAGACCACGTTTTTAAAACGGACTAAAAAGTATAAAATAATTTCTTCTAGCCCCATACAGATTTATAATCCCATACAGATTTAAAACGAAAAACGTGGGGCGCATGCAATATTTAATAGTAAGGAGTGTAGGGAGTAGCTGTCGTTGAGAAAACTCACACAACAGTTCATATCATTTCCATTGCAATAAAATTGTTAGTGACTGAAATAAACTATTTATACATCAATTATCTATTACATGCGCCCCACGTTTTTCGTTTTGAATCTGTATGGAGTTATAAATCTGTATGGGGCTAGAAGAAATTATTTTATACTTTTTAGTCCGTTTTAAAAACGTGGTCTATTAAAATTTTTATTTTTTTAAATAATTATTTTGTGTATGTTTTCAATTTTTATTCTTTTCTGATGCTCATTTTGTTTCACGAAGCATTGCAACTGATTTTTTTTTCTGTAGTATGTATTTTCTTTTAAAAACAAATAAATATCAAGTAAATATATACTGTTCGTTAGCCGAAAACAAATCAACACCTTTTTCCATGTCGCTATACGTCGGAAAAATTGCCAATGGATGAGAAATTAAACGAGGAAAAAATTGATGATATGAATTGATATATTCCGCTCGCGCATGGGCCTTGAAAATCTCTAAAATTGACGAAATTCGAATATTTTTTGAAAAATTTCAAAAAGTTAAAACTTTCTCTTTATCTGTTTATCTTGGAATTAGCTGCTAAGAACTGATCTTCTTAAGAGTAATAAAGTTTAATTTATCAAAATCCGTCGGTAATTTCCTGTTTCACGTTCCCTCCAAAATTGACAAACATATGTGAAATTACTTCAATATGCAATTTTCAGTTCCTAACACTCAAAATAATCTTTAGACCTCATTTTCTGAATGAATTGCAACATATCGATGTAAATTCACGAAAAAAATATTTCGATCCGAAAATACAGCAACTTCATTTATATTCTTTTTTTATTGTAACGCAATGCGAAACTACAATATCAATCCAAAATTACAATATCATTTGTTGTTTAAGAACGAATGGCACACAAATATGGAACTAGGATCTCGTTAATAAAGTTTTTTCATGATATGAAGAATGCGATTTCTCAAAGAAAAATTAGGATATCAATGTATGAATCCTCCTTCTAGTCGGAAAAAAATATTAAAATTACTCTAAGCAATCATAGTCTTTTATTACAAGATAAAAGTGAAGGGGTTCAATTTTTTTCACAGTGCGAAATATTTCAAGTGATTAAATATGCTATGGGTAATTTACCATGTTGTTATCTGCTGCTCATTTATTTTTAACAAAGGCCACTACAATTTATTATTTTTTCTTTTATGTTAAAGGATTTTGAAAGGTGTCAGAAATAAATTTGTCTGTATATTGTAATTTACTAACGATTTCTTATATACACATAAAGTAGCTTTTTGCAGTGCCGAATAGCAACCGGGCTTACGACCTGATGACCTATCCAACTGGCCATAAACACCCTACTACTCGAGTAGCTCGGGGGATCTAATCATATTATGATAGTGAGACTCAGGCTCTGATACGAGTTTGACATATCACTCAACTGCTTGCTTGTAACATAGAAACGTTCCATTCAGATACTTCACCAGACCGCATAAGAGGAACTGATTTCGCCATCTTTAAAACGTCGCCATCATTAAATAAATAAACACAGGGAAAGGAGTTAAAATGCAAGCATCCATTTGAATAATTTCAGTAAATACCTTTTTTTTAAAAAATGAGTTTTGGATTCCTGAAATTTCTGGTAGTTTTTGTCTTTTAAGACTCACTGCCTCGTCTCTAAAATTTGTCAAATATCCAGTTCTCTTTTATTTTCATACACAGTCCTGATCAGAATTATATTTTCAGCACAAATCAAAAAATGCATTACATTTCTTAACAGGATCAATAGATTTAAAAAAGTTTTCAGAAAGGTAATGACTTGTGTTGATGCCTGTAGGAACGTGCTTTGGGCTCTGTGAACTACTTCCCGGTTTTACTATGCCATAGACAATTTCAAAAAAGCTTCTTTTCACTTAATTTACTGACCAAGGATTTTAAATGCTGTAAAAAACACATTGAATGTGATAATTGGGTATGATCACGAATAGTCAAAATTTCAATAAATTTTGCCTCTTTTATGGTAACTTCAATATTTAGAAGGTTTCAGTGATCCTTACCGCGTGCTTTTTCATGAACATCGGGGTTAGGTCCATTATTTCCGAATTTTTCCAAAAATCAGACTAAGCATTATTTGTTGTGAAAAAAACGTACAATTCCATGCGAGAAATTTAAGAGACATAGCTATGTCTTAAATGCTAAAGTGTGTCCTTAAATGTCTGTTAATTTTCTCGTTTTCTTCTGCATTGTTGCCATTCGTTCTTAAGCAGCAAATTATATTGCAACTTTGTAGCTTAGTTTCGCATTGTGTTACAATAAACAAAGAAAATAAATGAAGTTGCTATATTTTCCGACCTAAATGATTTTTTTCATGAACTTGCATCGATCTGTTGCAATTTCCCGAGAAAATGAGGTATAAAGATTATTTTGAGGGTTAGGAACTGAAAATTGCATATTGAAGTAATTTCGCATATGTTTGTCAATTTTGGAGGGAACGTCCCACAGGAAATTTCCGACGGATTTTAATAAATTAAACTTTATTACTCTTAAGAAGACCAGTACTTAGCAGCTAATACTAAAATAAACAGATAAAAAGAAAATTTACATTTTTTAAAATTTTTCAAAAAATATTCGATTTTTTTCAATTTTAAAGATTGTCAAGGCCGATGCACGAGCGGAAGATATAAATTCATATCAATAATTCTTTCTGTTGAATGTCTCACCTATTAGCACCTTATCCAAGGTATAGCGACATGAAAAAAAATTATTTTTTTAGCCCACCCTACAGTTCAAACTTCAGTTTGTGATAGCAGGTAACTCGCTTAATTTCAAGATCGTCGTGGCAGATTTTTTTTCTTCTTGTTATTATAGGAAACACGATGAGGTAGCAATTTCATTAATTTCGCAGAGTCTGAAAATCAAAGCTTCCAATCTCCTTGAAATGTGGCTAACAATTTTAACACCCATGTTTTTATTTTAATTAAAAATTGAGGCAATAGAGCAAACAACGGTGGATCAAAAATTTATTTTAAAAGAAAGGGATAGC
Organism: Araneus ventricosus; assembly: GCA_013235015.1. Taxonomy (NCBI): domain Eukaryota; kingdom Metazoa; phylum Arthropoda; class Arachnida; order Araneae; family Araneidae; genus Araneus; species Araneus ventricosus. Next base: position 24,840 of record BGPR01003891.1, read on the forward strand.
ATATTTATATATCTCTACTAATAAAAATGGAGGATAGGTGTGTATTTGCTCCCCATTTGGCAGATCGATAAACCTAGTGTTTCGAAATTTGGTAAACATACATTGGATGAAAGGAAATTAGTAATTTGTGGCTTTTTAAAATTTTAGTTAATTACAAAATAAGTTATTTTGATTTTTTATCACTTTGGACAATATTATATCAAAAATAATTATTTTTACACCATCGAAAAATTCAAATAATTATATTTTCTATGTATGAATTTAGATGCCAACCAACTTCTTTCTGAAATATTAACATCGTTTTTCACAGGTTTCCAACATTTGAAATGCATAATTCTGAGAGGATTTTATCACCCTTCCCCAAAATTGAAATATATATCATAATGTTACATCCATTGTGTAACAGATGGCGCTAAAACTTTGAAATCAGAGAAATAAGAACATCATCGTTCTTTCTCTAGTCCTTTCAAATAATAACTACAAATCTTAATTTTCGTTTACCAGCTCGGTTATAAAAGTCCAAGCTTAAAATATACAACATATCTTCTGATGAACTTTATGGACTGACGCTTATTTTAAAAATTTATATAGAGGAATTTTGCAATAAAATAGTGGCACAACTTTTAAAACCATATTCATTCACAGTAAAATGTTTTTTGTGTGTACTACGTCCTTTAAGGCGACCTGGATGTTTCATCAGACCATTTTTGGATGAAATTGATTTTTAAATTTTCACATTAAACGTTAGCAGAAGTCAAAAGCTAAATATTAAAAATTGCATTTCGATGAGTTTTGAAGGAGTTATGAGCAATTAATAATTTGTAAATAAAGTGCCCCTTTTGACAGCTGTCAAAATGTAAAAAAACCTGCTCATCATTTCCTCAACACCAAACTTTACAATTCATATATTTTAAACATTCATTTTAACTTTAAGGATCGGCAACAGCCTTTGACTACAACTTCTGCTTGTTTCTTGACGGTGTTTGTTTACTTTAGCAATTCAGTCAATGCTTTTGTTTCTCTAAAGATTTTACAATTACCATTTCATTTCTACTTATTTTCATCCTTTTTGAAGTTTTATTTATATATTGATAAAGTATTTTTAGTTTAAAATGTATCTTGTAAGAAAAAGATATCGGAAACCGAAATGACGCCCATGTAACAGGCGTTCTGATCCAGCTCCAAATGCTATGAAACTCTGGAATAGAAGCGTTGATGAAAAAGATAATCCATCTGCTGTAGAAACTGTAAGTAAAAAAATGCATGTTTTCATCATGAAAATAATGTAGATAATAATTTTAATATTATAGAAATGATGAATCACTAACTGTTCCATTCCCTGCATATACTATAATGGACCAGAATATATGGACATCTACGCTAAAAATGCGAATCAAAAACTTTATTTGTACATATAAATTGTTCATAAGGATTTTTCCAGAATATTGCCATCATCTGTGAAAAGTGTAATCATCAATAAAATTCAACGTTTACTATTAAAAGAGAAGCATAATTGAAGAAATTTGACAAACATCAATAAATTTGTTCAAGCATTCCTCTCTACTAGAGAAGGTCACGCGGCTTTGGAAATCTTTTCAACTATTTATGGTATCCCTGGTATGGACAGTCAGACATTTTCGAATTTTTAATCTGAATTTAAGAAACAAGTGCTGGATTTGTCTCGAAATGTTGTACGTGGAAAACACATTGATTGCGATTCATCTTTCGACAATGCGGAAATAATTGATGCCTGTGTATCATATGGTCTTTGCATGATATAGGTATCATCACTGGTATTTGTATAGGGCTTGTAATTGATTTAAAGTCCTATAATTGTGTCAAAAGTGAAGGAACTCTTTTAAAAAATACTTCTGAGTTTCGCATTTGGCATGATTCGCATAAATTTGAATTCTGAAAAAAAATTAATGGATCATTCAACAGCAGGAAGATGCATGCTGCTGCGATGTTCTGTAAACGATCCGTGAAAGACGTAAAAATGCGGTATATCTCTCTACTTTCTGATGGTGATGGTAAAACCAGTCAACACTTAAACGAAATGAAAGTTTATGTTAAAAATATAACCATCACGAAAGACGAATGTTTAAACCATGTTGCAAAAATTGTCGGAACGGGTTTCGGGAGAATTGGAAGAAAATAATCTGTCACTTTGGAGGGGAGGGAGGTAAAAGTGTGGCAGTTAGAAAGATGAAACTATAAAGAAACTGTATGTAAAATTTCTATCAAAAAGCAATAACGGAGAATACAACAGATATTGATGAGATGAAGTCTTCTATATTTAAGACATTGCATCATTGCATGTCAACTGATAAAATTCCGCAACACAGCAAATATCCCATTGGAAAAATATCATGCTGCTTTTACCAAAGTGCAATAACGAAATATAAAAAAAAATCGACGGGAGGTTGTCTCTGCCAAATGTCAGCTGTGATTGAGGGGTCTTACTCAACTGTGTCTTTCTGTGACTAATGTATCTCTATTTGACTTTGACCTATGATCTATGCTCTATGGCCTTCCTCTGTTAAATGAAAATAAAACTAGCAGAATTCAATTAAATCGATGGAAAGGACAGCTCAATTAAATCAACAATTGTAAATAATAATTAATTAAGGACAGTTAATTAATCGATTACTCAACTCTGACTTTCTGTGAATAAAGTAGATCTATGTGACTTTGATCTATGACCTATGCTCTATGACCTTTCTCTGTTAAATGAGTTAATCTGAATGAATTATTTAATATGAAATGAATTGATTATTAATCTGTTAAATTCCAGTTAATATACCGCTCACAACCGATGCTTTCGCTCGCATCGGTTACTGTGACGTCATCTAAATTCTTTATCTTCATCAAATGTGCTGTTCGGCTGTGACTAAACCGTAATAACAAATTCCAAACTTATTTTTGCAATTTTTGATGTCTACTTTTCTCTGATAAATGAAAATAAAATATAATAATAAATAAATAATTATTTGGTTGCGGAGCTATAAGCGTTTAAATTTAGCACGAAATTAGACGTAATTCTACAATTCTTGCGTAATATTTCGCGTGATCCTCAGATCGAAGAATAAATTGCCTTAGTCTGAGAACGCGCGCATCGGTCGCTGTGACGTCATCAAAATTTTTCGTGATTTTCACCAACTTTGAAACTCGACTGTGACTAAACCGTAATTTCAAATTCTAAAATTTATTTTGAAATCTTTACTGTCAAACTTTCTATGTTAAATGAAAATAAAACCATCTCTTTATGTTATTTAGTTGCAGTGCTATAATCGTTTAAAAATACCACGAAAAGCATCATACTTTTTTCCTTTCGCGACACACCATTAGACCACTATGGAGAGGCCTAAGTCTACGTCAAAACCAAAAAGTCATTCTTCGATAAAAACGCCTTTGTCGAATTGCTACAATTGGGAACATCATGCCAGTGTACCAAAGACTGGCATCAACAGAAATTTTAAAACAATTCAAAACCAAAACGAAAATTTGTATAGTTGTATTTCGAATGAATGCTCAAAAGAGGTTCTTGTTTCCAAATCACGATCGAAACTTGCAGCTACTTTTGCTGTAAGTAAATTTAACTTCGTCTGTATGACATTTTGCGTCTAATGAACCAATGTGCCGATGATAAAAATACATCATGTCTTTTAATGCAATTCTGAAAGATCATCGCAGAGAGAAACAAATATGTAAACGAAACTCTGAAGATTTTAAAAATAATACAAAAAGTAAAAGGTTTTAAAACTTGCATCTGATGCTCGGATTCCGAAATCAAAAGGACTGACTTATGGGCCAGGGACATTTTAAGTTTCATCATATAAAACAATATTGCATTGAACGAAACATACATTATAATGTTGTAGATATTTTTATCCAAGAAATATAAGTGGCTCGGTGTTGGCCTCGAAGCGAAGGGTTCCAGGGTCGAAACCTGATTCCACTGAAGATCCGTAGCTTATTGGCATTTTGCACATAAGTCATACGTAGAGGGCCAAACTTCTTCCCACTGGTGTGGCGTTGAAACTAGGAGAGGATGATGCCAGCCTCAGGTGTTGGCTTTGTCATCTGACAGTGATTCAAAATTACCATATCCGTCCCAAAATAGCCCTCCTGTTCCTTCAAAACTGGACGCTAATAAAACTAAATCAAGAAATATAATTTAATTATTCTGTATATATAATGTATTTTCCTTTGGATATTCTTTTTTTCCAAGTTGATTTTTCAACACACATATGAAAATATCTATATTGTAAATTCCAAATTAAAATATTTTGTATTATAATTTTTCTCATTACTCATTATTTTACCATTATTATTATTTTGGGTAGATTGATATGATGATGATGATTGAATATGATCGATTATATTTAAATTTGACACTGATGGGTGTAAACTAATTTTTTATTTATATTATTTATGAGAGGCATTTTTATGGCTAGCAGGAAAAATTTCTATATTGAACAGATAAGCTTCAAAATTTTTACCGTATTTAAAATTGTATATCATTTTAGTCATTATGCCTAAATGTATATGTTATGCTTTAAATGCATGTGAAAAGATTAAATACTGAATAAAAATTATATTTGAAGCATTTTATTGATTTTCAACTTTATAGGCATTTACTTATTAAAAATGCCGCTTTGTCAAAATAAAAAAATGAATATTTTCTAGATTTCGAAGTGATCCATGCGCTTCAATTTTTCTTCAAATTTCATGAGATTTTTTGTAGCATATAAACATGTGTAGAAATGAATTATTGGCAATCATAGAGAAGTTATATTGTTATTAAACTATAAATATTTTCTTCCGTATCGAATATTGGGTATAATTTTTCTCCAAATCATTGCTTTCGAGTAATTATACGTGTTCATTTTGAAATTCCTTTCTAAAACCAAAATTTAATCCAATTTTTTTTTTAAATTGTTAGAGTAAGTAACAAAAAATTATATTGATTTCGAGTATTTATTGAGCGCATGGAACATTCTTCATAGTGCCCATAAATTGTTATTAAATTTAAATGCATACCTTTACATATATATATATATATATATATATATATATATATATAATATAATATAATATAATATAATATATATATATATATACATAGAGAGAGAGAGAGAGAGAGTATAAATCGTGAAATGAAAAACGCAATAAAAGCACAATAAAGTTTCTTCAGGGGATGAAGTTATTGTAAATTGCTAAATATAAAAAGTTTGACATTTTCTAGCAATCAGTTACGCCGTAAGGCCTAAAACACTGAATTTCATCCCTAATGCCAAACCAAATACAAAGACAGGAGTTTTGAATTATTAAAACAGAAGTACGATGTGATAACATTAGAGAAAAGTAAGAATAAATATTTTACGTACAAGAAGGATGGATGTTGACGTGGCAGTGTTTGCGGAGGGTCACGGTTCATCAATCAATGAACTTATAAGTATCAACAAAATTTAAAATAACACTAATTATGCCAAAAAGCAAATCATGCTATGAAGAAATAGCCTCAACATTAATAAACCCCCCCCCTCACTTTACGAATATCTGATTAATGGATTGAAGTAAAGGATTGCTTATCAGAGAGATGTCTACGCGAAGTTTAATCTTCGCGGTAGGGTCACTCAAGTCGATAATGTCTGATATTTTATCTCGATAACGCATCTTTTAGACATTTTTCACTGGTTTTTCATATTTTACTGGTTTCTTCCACTATTTCTCTACGCTTTCTATCGTTATAGCTCTTCCATTTAATCTTCATCGTTCCAACATACTACACTTCCCTGGCAACAGCCAAAGTTAAGCGCGAAAACTGTAACTTGATACTCTGTTCACACCCCTTCATCGCCAGATTGCATCGTGACCCTCCGCAAGCACTGCCACGTCAACATCCTTCCTTCTGGTACGTAAAATATTTTGTCTTACTTTTCTCTAATGATATCACATCGTAATTCTGATTTAATTATTCAAAACTCCTCTCTCTGTTTTTAGTTTGGTTTGGCATTAGGAATGAAAATCAGTGTTTTAGGCCTTACGGCGTAACTTATTGCAAGAAAATGTCAAACTTTTTATATTTATCAATTCACAACAACTTCATCCCCTGAGAAAACGTTATTATGCTTTTATTGCGTTTTTCATTTCACGTTTTATACTCTTTCATTTTACGATTTATACTCTATCTACCACAGCGCTTTTCGAATTGCAGCTTTTAGCGCATTCATTGTGTATGTGATATATTTATATATATTTTTCCATCTGTTACTATTCGCATTTTTATCTTTACTCGGATATACTTTCAATTCGTTTATTCATATCCTTTCGAATTTGATCTGAATTTTCGTTATTTTATTTTTTTTATTGTTGTTCTATTATGTTTTGCCACTTATATATATATATATATAAATGTTTTACAGGGAAAATTTTTTACACCATCTAAAATTTAAAAAATATATATATATTTTCTGATGTGTTATTTATTCTTTGGTTTAAGCAGCAATTGAAATTGAGCAGTAGTTCCTGCCGCTGGTTCTCATGTACACAAATCAATCTTTTTGTATCTTGGTCCATTTTTCACTTTACCGCTATTTTGGTGAAATCAATTCCGTCCGAAGCATGCGCAAAAGCACGGAGATCTTTCGAATCTGAGAATGAGCAATGTTTCTAATAAATTACAGTGCTGGGCTTCCTATATAGCAAACTTAGACCATGGCCTAGGACGTATCGTTCATGGGCGCACAAACAGAAGGAACAATAGCAATGCATATGCAAAATTTTCAGTAATATTTTGAAATTGCCAAAAACAACTGCTGTATTTTAGACTTTTTTCCGTATATAGCAGTATATTTATATTGCTCATCTCTTCAATTTGCGCTGTCTTGCTGAAATTGCGCTCATTTGCTATTTCGTTGTCGCACATTGTCAAAATCCTGTCCAAATTATGTGCAAAAATCATAAAAATTCACCTTTCGTTTGTTAAGCATATATAATGGTGGTATACAATGGTTTAAACAAAAATGAAAGCAGTAAATAAATGTTTTCAGCGCCTTAGATAATGCGACTGATGAAACTTTACAAAATATACTTTTTTAAACCTCGCCTCTTACACATGTCATTTATCGAAGGAAAATATTTATACGTTTCAAAAGTTTTCATTGTCTTACGTAATATTATTAAACACAGTTTCTGCTTAAAAATTAAAGTTATAACTTTTTCCTAAGTAGAATAATTCATCAAACAATTGTTTCTAGGTCATAGTCAATGAAATATTTTATAATATAAAACAGTTTGCTCGGCTGAACCGGCCTCTGATGTATCCGAAAATTGACGGATCGAGTGAAAACACGATGAGGTTCCAATTTTTAAATTTTGCAGGAAACCAAAAACAAATTTTCCAGTCTCCTAGACTGGTAGCTAACAATATTAACAACATTAGTTTTATTTAATTTAGTTTTAAGGCAATACAGCAAACCACGATGCAACAAAAAATTATTTATAAAGCAGCTGTGGTGTATTTATATCTCCAGTAATAAAAAAGGAGAATGTGTGTATTTGCTCTGTGCACGTCAGACCATATATCATAGAATTACGAAATGTGTCGCAATATAATTTTTGGAGCGTGGGAAATGCGAACTTCATTGCTGTTTTTTAAAAATTAAAAATTAAGCGGATTTGATGTTTTTTGATGAGCGGATTACGGACAATATTATACCATAAATTATATTTCCACACAATCTAAAAATTCAAATGATCTTTTCTGTGATACGAATTTAGTTGTCGTGAAATTTTAATCTCGTTTCCCTATGTTTTCCAGCATTTGAAATCCATAATTTTAAGGGAATTTTATTTTCCTATCCGAAATTGAAATAGACATCATAAATTATATATCCATTGAGCTGGCACATGACGTTGATCTCCAAAATTCATCTTTTCTAGGACATCTATTTAGTTTGCCAAACAATATTTTCTGAAGTTCTAAAATCGTTTTTCCCAGTTTTCCAACAATTGAAATGTATAATTCAGCGGAGACTTTCTCGTCCTACCCGAAATTCAATTAGACATCAGAAAGTTACCGTCTTTGACCTATTACATGCCACCAAGACCTCAAGATCATAAAAAAATGGAATTTCATCGGTCCCTTCCCTTGACCATACAATTAATCAGATCTACATATCTTTACTTTCGTTCACCAGCACGGACATAAAAATCCATGCTTTAAATTAAAGAAACAACTACCGTACAGAATTCAAATGGTGTAAGGGATATTAACAAATTTTATATAAAAGAATTTAGAATTTTAATAGTGGTTCATCTTTTATAAAATTCTCCGTGTACCTCTAAATGTGTAGTGGTTCATTTTTATAAAACTGTCCGTGTACCTCTAAATGTGTTTTCTTTCCTACGTTCTTTAATGGACATTGAAACTTCAAAATCCAAGGAGAAAAAATAGAATATCTTTGTTTTCTCCAGTACTTTTTATTTCAGTGTTTTATAAACGCAGAAATTCAGTACGTCAACAGTTAACCTAACTAGTGCGTTACAGGCGTTTCCGATAACGTTTTTTGCAGTTAAGATTACGGCTGAGCGATGATCATATTTCAACATTGCGATGTATCGTCAAGGATATAGGAATAATCCTCGATATATTTCTAACATAAATAAAAGTCAAATCGGAAGTATATAATTTGTAGAAGTATTTAACAAGTATATAATTTATTATTTTTATTAATTTATAAACAAATAATTTTATCTTTTATTAATTATTATTAATCTTATTTTTCAATGATATAAATATATGCATTTATATTTTAATGATAATTTTGCTAATTATGATACAAATTAAATTAATCCTCTAAGCGAAAAATTATTTTGAATTAAAAAAACCTAAATAATTAGCCTTTTGAAGTGAATAAACCGATTTTTTTAGAATTTACCCCTCTCACACACAGCGAGGCGACACTCAGCGGTCTCTCCCCTTATCAGCGGCGAAGGCCGGTCTGAAGCTGTTGGCTTCTTTTGAGGGGAGGTGAGGTTCTGAGATCGCTTAAGAGATAAACGCGGTAGGGGGCTCAATAATCGTTGCCAACCACAGCCGATTTCCGTGCGCTTTAAGGGAAGATTATAGCAGGAAGGGGGTGATAATGACCATCCAGGTTGGGAGAGTCTAATTCATGTCCCTTCCTCCCCAAAATTCTTGGTTTTAAAAGTACTAGAAGAAAAAGTTCGCCTTGGTATTAAACAGTTAAATATATTTTAGAAAACTTAACTATATTTTATCCACAGAATATTAAAAATACACATATATATATATTTACATAAAAACTAAACTTGAATGTAATAACTAACTGAACTATATTAAAACTATATTTGCATACGAACACAAATTATATATTTCTGAACATGAGAAAAGAAAAAGGTCAGTTCTGTTTCTTAGAGAGTTAGCATTAAAGATTCTTTTTTTATTGTACTAATTTATAATGAAGATGATATAAAGAATTTTACAGGTAAATTCTCTCTATATATCTTTTTCTTGCATTCATTTTAAAAATTCAATCTTATGATTCAAACTTTATAATGCATTATTTCTTAACTAATGTTATTCATTTTAACATCGGTAAACATTTATATGTTTGAGATGGATGTAAAAAATAATTACTTCTGGCAGAAGCATTTTAGGTAGATTCCTTATAGGAAGTCTACCTATTGCAATGGATCTCATGACACGACTTTCGGAAAATTTCTGCACATCTTCACCGATCATGACCCGTAGAACCCAAAACCACCCTTCGTTAAAAAGTATATATATATATATATATATATATATATATATATATATATATATATGAAACATCTGGCTTTAAAAAAGTGAAAGACAGTCCACTTTCATCAGGGAAGAGACGACATTTGTCCAAATCTTCTTTTATTTAGGCATCAGGAATTATTTCTTCATAATTAAAACATTTAATTTGTTTGCAGCTCCATGACCAGAATTCAGAAATTTACGCCCGAGCGGCGCGTTGTTGTTGAAAGCTTACATGTCGGCGTGAAAAAGGAAAAGGGCAGAAAAGAATGCGCAGAACGCTTAAGTACCCAGAAGAGGGATTTTCCCCTTTAGAACCTCGTGATTTGAAAAGAATGTTGTAGTGCGTTAATTATATTGAAAGTAGAAGTATTTAAAATGGGGTATCGTTAAGATTATTTAGGAAAGTTAAAAAATTAAAATATCACACACACATATATATATATAACGCTTTTTCCCATGTTATCTTGTGAACACGATAACTGGAGTAATTTTGATGTAAATTTAACCAGCATGGGATATGTTGTAAGGATAGTAACAACCTCGGACGAGTTCGTAGATGCGCTATCCATCTCAAAGGGGGTCGAAATGGTGGGGGGGTGGAAATTTTCATCATCCGTGCAAACACCATAGCACTTGGCACAATCTATTTCGTTTCCTCGGAAATAACACTAAAAGGCATTAAATATATCATCGCAAGTACATTTTTTAGTGAGAGTATAATACGTTAAAAGATTTTCTTCACGTTCATTAGCATTCAAGTATCTCGCAATAACAAGAAAATTGACATATTGGGAACATCAGTGCTTTCATCAACTCGTATTGTAAAGATGGGACTGTTTTATATTCTTTCGATTATCGCAAATTCGATATTTCGAGAAATTGCCTTATAATGCAGAAGAAAATTTTTAATTGCTTGGACTTGGCCTTAACCGAGCATGCATTCAATAACATCCTTGATACTTGGGTATACCAAATTTTCACCGATTGTATGATTTTTTCCACTTTTACAATATGATAGCTTGTTCTGCATGATGTCTCAATCGCATTCTCATTTGCTTTGTTGGTGGATGCCAATCAAATGTTCAATTAAGGCTTTTTGAGGGCCATTGGAAAAACTGATTTTTCTTTTCTTAAAAGTGAAATATTTTTTTTTCTAATCAGTGCATTAATAAAGAAGGTTTTCTCGTATAAGAAGTATATAAAGAGAAAGTATTGTAATGGTAAAAAAAATCGAACTCGCGACTTTGATGAAACTCCACATTTTAGACCAGTTTGTGGACAGAATGAATTAATTAATTTAAACGGTACAAACAGAAATTTATTTACAAATATTTACAGTTGATAAAAGCAAATTAAATCCAGTCTTGATTAGACTACTAAAATTCAAACTACCTTTCTCACGCAGCACGCGAACAATTCAAAACGTTACGCCGCAAATTAGCTCAGATTCTCCGCCAAGTTCAGCAGCTTCGTCTCGCTCAAAACATGGACGATCGCGTGTAAATTCTCTCAATGAAAGCATGAAACCAACTGACTGACCACTACTGCAGCACGGCTTTTATTTACTGAGATTTCTCAATACTTTTTTAAAAAAATAGAAATTTCGTGAAGCCAAATAACAAAATCTTTCGCCGAAAACCTCGCCAAATAGTCAACAAGTCAAAATGGGTGCAATTGACAGAATTCGTAATGTTATAAATTTTAATGTATAAAACTTTTAATTTAATATTTTAATTGTTTTAAGATTTACTGTTTACAGCTTTTAAAATCATGCTATGTCTCTTAATTTTTTAGTGTTTAAATTTTAATTGTTTTTCTGTTGTTTAAATTGTGCCACGGAACATTGCAACGAGAATTTTCCTGCAGTGTGAATTTTCTTTAAAAATACAAATACATATTAATTAAACTATACCGTTCATACTCTTCAATATTACTTGAGGTAGATACTGAAATAGAAAATAAAACTTCAGATTTTGATAGAATTTAACTCGATTCATTTTAAGATCATCGAGGCTGTTTTTAATTCTTGTTTGTATTATCTCCTCTGATTTATCCCAAAATTTGTCGGTTTGGAGAGAAACACGACGAGGCTCCAATTTTTCAAAATTTTGTAGGAAAAGGAACATAAAGCTTCTAGTCACCTAGCCATCTAGATTTTTCTGGAGTATTGAGGCAGTACAGCGAATCACAGAGCATCAAAATTTATTTAAGAAACAGCTTTACTACATTTATGTAGTAATTGGAAAAGGAGAATATGCGCGTGTTTTGCTCTCTGCAGGGCAAACCGTTAAACCTAGATTTACGAAATATGGCAAAGATAAACTTTAGAGGATGAGAAATGAGTATTTTCGGGATTTTTGTTAAAGTTTTGATTAATAAAAATCAAGCGAATTTAATGTTATTCTTTCATAACCACGGGCATTTGTATAACACAATTATTATTTGTACACCAACTAAAATTTCTAAAAATTATCTTTTCTATGATATCAAATTTGTTGCAGTACAATATTTTCTGAACTTTTAACGTTGTTTTTTCCCATTTTTCCAATATTTGAAATGCATGATTCTGAGGCAATTTTATCGTCCTTCCTGAACTTCAAATCGATTTCATAAAGCTACATCCATTCTGCTAAGAGATGCCGCTAGAAACTGAAGATCACAAAAAACGTAAACTCATTGTTCTTTTTCCGGTACCTTCAAATTATTAGAACTACAAATCTTAACTTTCGTGTACCAGCTCGAACATAAATGCCCCAGCTTTAAATTTAAAAAAAAAATTCTTGACACTCAAACAAATTACGTATGTCAGTGTAATAAACTACACATATATACAAAAAGTTAGCTTTAAAATAGTGGTAATTTTTATAAACACGTCAATACACTTGCAAATGGGTTATTTTTCTATTTTCTTAAAGGGCATTGGAAAACAATGGCAATTACCCCAAAAAAGAGTCTCGTTGTTTTCCCCCAGGACCTTTCATATAAACTCAAAACTCCAATTTTTCAATTCAGCATCTACAACTATTTTGCATTTAATTAGAATATATAATTCTGAAATGGGAAAACAAATTCAAAACTCTCTTCGTGGGCTACACTTTTGTTCTATTTTCAAGTTAAAATTGCATTTTTAGGATTACAATAGTTGCATCAATATACAGGGTGAGCACAAAGTCTTGCCTTGATTATAAAAAATTAATTACAAAATAACCGTTGAATGTAATACTTTAGTTTTGTTATTATTTCACGACTTTTAACTGTTTTTTGTGCAATATATTGGGAAATGAGCGGCTTGTGCAATAAATGGCCTCAGACGAAAGGGAATCGTTTATATATCCCCTGCATGTTTTTGATTCCCTTAAAGAATAGATGATTATCTTCGTTTATAAGTGTAATTTCTTTTATATCTAGTTTTCGATTAGAGAAAGGAGGTAAGTCGTTTGCAGAATTTTCCCCCCATGCGAAACAGAAAGTTTGATTACTTCTTTTTGTTTTAGTGGGAAATTGTTACTTTGTGTGGAGGGTACTCATACAGATTTGATATACCATTTTTGGCTTATGCAAGCTTTAGCAACTCCACCATGAAGCAACATGACTCAATTGAAAGAAGCAAGATTTTCAATTTTAACTTCAATATCACAATTTTTTGTCATATGTGGCACTGTGCATTTTAAGTATCTAATTCTTCCACCGCAGTTCCTCAAGCTATGAAGGGTTGTCTTATAAGAATAACATTGGTAAAATCCATTTCTTGTTTTAAAAGTTTCCACCTTTATTTATAGCTACATGAAATCTCTTAAATTATTCACTTTCTCAATTTGTTTAATGCAGACTAGTTCTATTAGTGGAATTAAACATGTACTGAATCAATAATACCGAATGCCCCGTTAAATTTTTAATTGCAAATTATAGTGGAAACAAAATTTGTTAAGGGTATTTAAGTACTTCATTGAAGAAATATAAAACCCGTGCATAGTTGGTAAGCGACAAACAGACTTAAGAACTTCATATGGCGATACAATAACCAAGTGAACCACTTTAAGATTAGACAGACAAGTGCAAACTGCATGAAATTTCATGCTAGGATTAAAACTAGGCACACTTATGTAATCTCGCGATTCCAGAAGAAATGAATTTGAGACAGAAGTAGAAACTTTTAATCACATTATTATTTCCGTAGTAAATATGAACAACACATCAGGAAAAAAAGTATATTAAGTCATAGAAAATTAAACCAAGCATCAGTTGAAGAAATGGAGAGAATAAGTACTAAGCTGAGTTGAGTAAATAATTTGAAGGAGCAATATGAAATACCACAATTTTCGAAACCAACAAATTAGAAAAGAAACTTATAGAATAATTTAAACCGAAAGAAAAAACATTTTTAAATGGAGAAATAAGTAATTGAGAAATATACAATAATTTCCCGAATTTTAGGAAGATACTCAAGCTAAGTGTTCTTTCAATCAGAAAAAACAAATGTCCTTGACAATAAATTCTAAATATTCCTAAACCTTCTGATGTTGATCAGATAGAAATAGAAGTACAAACAATGAATAACTACGTAAAACAGCAACAGTCAAGATCCAATGCTAACCTTCTTCACTTCATATCAAATTATTGCAACTATCAAGAAATTAAACATCAGCCCGACAAAATGAAAATATTCCAAACATAAGCTTTGCAAACATCTCAAGACTTTATCATAAGTGATTAATTCTCTCTTATTATGCACTAATTCCTGGAATTAATCCACTATGATTATGCATCTTAAGCTGGAGCAGGATTCAAAGTTGCCTCAAAATTCTCTGCTAAAAATTCAAAAGGGACATATTAATTAGCTTATTTCAATTTCTGAAATCTTTGAGAAATGAATTCGTTCCAGATAATTCCCTTTGAAAATTTGACTTCAGATTCAGGTACACATCTTATTCCTTGAAGGATGCCTATCATATTTGAGAATGGCACTGAATTGAACACAAATAAGACGAAAGTAATAATAAACAGCAAGACTCATTAATTTCAGATAATATTATAATCCTCTTAGAAATAACAATGTATATGTGATTTTAATCTGAAGTGTAGTGGGTGTCGCAAAAGGTATTTTACACACTTTAAGGGTAGGTCAGGTATGCATAAACAACTTCATTCAACTTCAGTGAATTATTTAAAAGGAAAGGATACACCAGATAAAGTGTTCAGCGCAGGTTTAATGGAATAGGAATTCTTAACAACACAGCAACAAAGTATCATAGTCAATTGCATAGCAAAATTTACATAGTGTGTAAACTCATTCATATTGAAATCGTCAAAAGAATTCTGCAGCTTCACTAACGTTTCAAAATATTGGCTTTCTAAATCTACAAATTTGTATATCTCTTCGGGAAGTTCAGTTACTGCTAAATCGAAATCAGAATAGGCATTTTCTACCCTATTCTTTAAATCATTTTTTTAATTCTATTTTCTACCATCAAGAAATTTAGGATGCGAATTAATGTCAATCTAGTACGCGTGCATTTTCTATTAATCATCTCCATATCTTCTGACGATTTGCATGAAAATAAAGACAATCTTCTGAATAAAGATAAATTTTATTTATCAGGTTGGCTTCTAGTTTCAAGTGCCTCAAAATATTTACTGCATGTTGATTATGTTGTGATATGATTGATGAATTTTAATGATGCTTGTGTATTTTCATACGTTTTTCTGTAGAATGGAAGTGATCAAAATTTTGAATATTTTATGATCTGCTAATTTATAGGTTATTAACATTTTAATGCTTTGTGCTAAAAATTAATACAGCCAGAAGTGAAAATTAAACAAAATTTCCAGTACTCTTGGACATTGAAGTATAATTTTGCACTAGAAAACCAATTTATTTTCTGGAGAAATTTTCAGCTCTATAGAATGTTTTAACGCATCAAATATTTATAGAGAGTAAAATGTAGTACATTACTTATAGGTTTGCATTTAAAGTTAGAAATAAATCGAAATTCTACCACCGACATTTAAACTCAAAGAAGATAATTCTCTAAATGTAGAGATGTCCACTCAGTGGCGTAGTGACTGGAGGGGCAAGCGAGTATAGATGCCCAGCGCACAAGTTTTAGAGGTCACCATGGAGTCGAAAAATCACTGTGTTTGTGACAATTTTCAAAGCCACTTGATGAAGGGAGTGTAAAAATAATACCATATCCCTGATACCATTTACCTTTGTTAAACCCCTCATGACGACTGGGATGAAAAAAACATATTCTCCTGATGCTACTTAACCTCTCTAAGCCACTAACCATGTTAACAAAATGTGAATGCGTTTATGTCATTTTTTAAGGTCAAATACTAGATATAAAGAAAAACATTCATGGAATGACAGAAACGTCAAGGAAAATGAGCACGGAGAAATGTTTTATGTGTTGCGAATGGCATCAGCAACAAACAGAGCAGCAGAACTGACGTCACCTTTTCAGATATACTTGTAATCCTTTAGATGTAACGTTTGTATTTGTAGCGTCAGTAAATGGTTTTTATGTGTCACATCCTTGAATTTTCAGTATACATTTATTCTTTCAGATAAAATACGACATCGGGTCATCATTACTATTTGACTTATTCCGTTGCGGGGCGTAACGTTACATATAGATGGATGTAGTAATTAAGTCTCTTGGACGTTGCAATGAATTATACAGATGAAATGCTAAAACTGAATGAGAGCAACGGCGTATGTAAATACATGAATAAAAAAATTAGAAACGATGCAATTAATTTCTAATATTTTCTACAAAGAAACCGTGACTATTTAACACTGGAATCCTGTGAGTATTTTGTAGAATGAAGGAACACGTGAGTAATGTTAGAAAAACGAGCAGACAGATGACAATTGACATGCGCAATTATGTTTGTATCGTGAAGGATTATGTAAAGGGTCAAATGTCCTCCTGCTGGTGTGGTGCAGCAATTTGGCGAAGGGCTGCCTGTTAAGGTGCTGCCTCCGTCATCTCACCGCGGTTGAAATGAGGAGGTCAGTCCAAAATAACGCTGTTGTTGATTTAAAATTAGACGTTAATATGATTAGACGAAACTGAAGAACAGCTTAACTTTTTTAAAATTTAAAACCCACACCGATCCGGCCTACCCAAAAGGGTGTGAGGCCTTTAGCAGATTGGTGGGGAAATATAAAAGCAATACAAGAATATCAACATGATATGACACACACAAACACAGCACAGAGCATTACAAACATTGCAAAAGAGGGACATCAACAAAATTAATAAAGTAATCTAAAACACAATCACAAGAAAAAAATACGCCACTGAATCGATATTACACTTGGAGAGAACGATAAATTAATTCATTTTTTTTATCACCAGATCTGGAACCAACATTAAAATATACAAAACAACCAAAAGAAGGAGCCCCCAGTATGAATCCAAATAAGCAAAGTACAATCACGAGTTCAGTACAACACACCAGTAAAAAGAAAGAGGCAATAAAATATTTTGTAAAGTATCATTAAAAATCCCACAAAAGATCATCAGAAACAGAACACGTGGTCTCTCATCAATCCAGGAAACAATAAAATCCATCCAAGTCCACGTCAGTCAAACAGCAATAAAAAAACAGGAACAAGCTGATCAAATTTTAAAAATATGAAGGGCAAAAACAAGGTTACCAACTGGGACTCCCTAAGAGCAAATGCCCAATAAAATTTAGGACACTAAAACATTTTAATGAGACCAGGATTAACCTAAAAACAATATAATCAGTTAAAATTAACTACGTAAATGAATTGCTAAATCTTAGGGTAGGGAGTAAGGACAATCCACCCAAAATTTTCTTAATCAGTGGTGCTGAGGTAAAACAGCAAAGATATCTTAAAATCATTTAAAAGCAATTTCACTCCGGGCCCTTTAAATGTTATTACTAATAGTATATGCTTTCATTAATTTATTTATTGCCATTTTATTACGCATTAAATTTTTAAACCATATGTTCTTATTTTGCTCTGCAGGCTTCTTGAGGTGGAATTCTTTGGTGTGCATGCAGTCAAATATATAATGATCTGCATCGCCCACCTGACCTCAAGAACAATTTGGGGAATTCAATTGATGAAATATACGTAAATAGTCCGGAAAGGACCGTACCCACTAAGAAACTATATTAAATATTTATTAACAGTTAAAAATGTTTTTGACCACTTTGTCCACGAATGTCCTGACTCTAATAATAGAACTTGAGTTGCGTTGGTTCCAATAATTTTCCCATTCATGAATTATAAACTGTTTGATTTTTGGTTTGACATATGAATATGGGGCAAGAAGATCTAAATACTGCCCTACTGTGGTGGCCAGTTTTGCCTGATGGTCGGCCCGCTCGTTACCTGGGTTACCGGCATGAGCTTTCACCCAGGTCAAGCTAACCAACAGTCTGGAACTATAAATCTTATCTTTAATATTATTTATAAACTCTGATTTAGGCTTTGCGTTGTTAATTGCTTCTATTGAGGACTGATTATCAGTATGAATAATTAAATTTTAGAAATCTGCTTTGCATGTTTTCTTTAAATTATTTTTATTTTTTCGACAATATTTTATGATATTCGAATTTTTTATAAGGTGTTCACATTTATTGGGATTAAAAGGGTGTGATTAAAATTTGCTAGTTCACAGTGTCAGTTTCATTTGTACTGGAAATGCGAATATAACTTGCGTGTGCTTATTTAATCCTGGCATGAAATTTTATCCAGTTTGCAGCTGTCTAACCTATAAGTGTCTTAATTAGGAAATGTAATGCCGTCTAATGGTGCCAGATACTTTTCTTGTATGTCAACTGTTTCAGGATCGCCGAATTTCTTCCATGAAATACTTAGTTTCTCTCAACATTAACACGTTTCCAAATTATGCGTTTGATATTATTAGTTTTACAAATGTCGGTTTTCTTAGTAGAACTCGTCAGGGCTGAAGAAGTTGAGGAAATCTATAAATTAAAACTTCATATACTTAAAATTTACATTATTCAAGTACATGAATCAAGAAGCTTTAAAAAGATAATTAGATTAATCCAATAGACAGATATACCAATAAAGCCTAAATTAAAAAAAGTAATACAAGCAATCCTATAGTATTTGAAGTAAACGAAATTCATACCGCAAAAACAAGGAATCCATTCTAGTTCACTTTTTCAAGCGCTAGAAACTATTCGAAATGGATTCAAAAGAATATTTAAGGAGTTTTCTGTAGAAGCAGGCCTATTTTTCGCCAAGAAAAAGCTTCTCATAGCCCGAACTCCCCAAAAAATCAACCAGGAGCAAAACCATAAGAACAAACATCAAAAGAAAAAGGAAAAAGCATTAAACACGCTAATAAGAGCAACAAAATCCTAGCCATCAAGCTTAATTAATAAACTTTCATAAGGTAAAAGACTTACCCCTTTAGAATCCAACCAGATTAATCCAATGATATTTTTGGAGATAATTATATCATAGCTCGAGTAACTGTGACGAAGTATGAAATGTTTAAGATGTACAAGAACATGGGTGTTTCTTGCCGCAACTGTACATCAATAGAGCACTAGAGAAAAAAATACGATATCCTAGTGTGAGTGGTAGGGAGCCAGGAAGCTACTAGAGTTCCTACACCTTTCTCGGTAAAACTCGCACTTAGATACAAAAAACCTGGGTGCTTCATTTCGTTCCTGCGAAGTCACATTTTCCGTATTTTCATCTTTCAGTGTCATTTCATATGACAATAAAAAACTGTGAAATTAAGTTAAAATTCTGTGTGTTTCAATTGTGGCTAGACATATCATGTCGTTTCCTGACAAAGTAGTCAGTACTAACCAGAACTTTAGAACACAACCGATTATTTAGGAATGTATTCGTCAAATTTCATTATATTCATAATTTAAACTTTATATGAAATTTTAAATTTTTTTTAACATGCATGCCCAAATCTGTATAATATCCATATATCCTTTATTGTTTTTTAAGTAAAAGTGTTTCCTACGTTTAAATACTTAATTTATTTTTAATGTTTTTAAAAACTATTTTTTTTAGATTTAGAGTTTACTACTTTTAAATTCAAACTATGTCTTTTAATCTTTTATGTTTTTAATTTCCATTTTTTTATGTTCATATTGCGTCACGAAAGAGGGCAATTAATCTGTAAGATTTTAAGTCTAATTATTGCTTAGCTTTAAGGAAAAGCTAAGCAAACTGAACTTTTAGGTCATACAAAGTTATATTAGTATTTTTAAATAACTTTTTTTTTATTATTTCCTTGGAATTTAATGGGAATTCAGGACAGAGTTGACGTTTGTTTTCCCGTAAGGTTCGTTAGCAATGACAAATATTGACGCCGAGAGCCTGAAATAATTCGACATTTTGGAAATATTCTAATTGAGATATACGTACCTCTCGCGTACATTCGCGGGAAAAAAGGATCCACCAATCATCCATTCTACGATACTTCAATGGACATTAAAAAGTTACCGATATTCAGGAAATAACATATACTAAAAGATTCTATGGTTAAAAATTTCATAAGGGGTCATCTAAATATTTAAAATTGCAATAAATTAAATTTTGAGTGGAAACACCCATTTTCAATATCATAAATAAATTTCTCCTGAAGAGATACGCCAAGAAAAAATTTTGGTTTATATGCCATGAATATATTGGGAGATAATCGATATATTTTTTTTTCTAAATAGAAAAGGCGTCTCCACGTTTCGATAAGAGAAGTTTTCTCATTGCTTTTAAATGTCGGTAGTAATATTTTAAACTATTTCGCACTTTAAGAATTATTTTCAAAGCAACGATCTACATTTTACAATCGTTAAAATTTAATGCGTAAAAAATAAATAGTGTAAAATTACACTTCTTTATTTTATACATATAAATTGCTAAATGTTTATATATTTATATTTTTTAAAAATAAAGTGGTGTAATGATTATATTTAAAAATGAAAACGTTTTCGAAATATATGACACCCCCTTGTGTGCATCGTTTTACGACGGAAATTGAAAATTTAATATAACTTCAATACTCAATTCTAACAATTTAATATAAATATAATAAAACTTCTCGTACGAATATGCTGAAATTTTGCATAGGCCATCTGCTTTGATTACTTAAAAATTTATCAGTGTTGCTACTCAAATTTTTAACATCAATTTTGAAAAAATATTTCATGTACTCAAAATTGCTTTAAAATAAAAATTAAAAGTGTAAAATAATTCTTACTAATACATAAAAACAATTCTTGATTAATAGTTATATTATTTCTCAAAAAATCAATAAAAAATCAAAATTGTACTTTAACATTAGAAACTCAATACAGTCAGTACCGGTTATATGGTCACCCGCTTATAAGGTCACCCCGCTTATATGGTCAGTTTTCTAAAGTCCCGTCTAACTTAATAGGCAACATGTGTTAAAGTGCACCGCTTATATAGTCATTTTATATTCCTGGTTATCGGTT
>BGPR01003891.1:50533-97154 GCA_013235015.1 Araneus ventricosus
ATGGTCATTTTTTTAATCTTTTTCAAGAGGGTTATCAGTTTTTATTTTGAAAATAGTAATTGTTGTAGATTTCTTGAGATGGGCAGAGCAACACTGAAAATGGAATGACCCACTAAGAAAAAAGTCAGTTACGACCCCAGAGAGGACTTGAATTAACGCCTCTGACCCATACCCTCCCCCCCATTTCTCTTTTGCAGTTGGGATATCGTGAAGGGAGTTACCCACCCCCCTCAATTAGCTTCTTCAAGGACGGCAGGTGGATATCTGTCTGTTTATTGTTGAAATTTTCTTCCTGTTTGAAAGTACGTTGAAACCGTGAGACGAAAAGAGTAAAGAAAATTGTTTTATTTGGGTGATACGTGACGAATAAGAACGTTCATTTTTTCAATATGGCTTCGAAAAAAAGAAAGAATTTATCATTTGCTGAAAAAATGAATTAATTAAAAGTTTCAAAATTCTAATCTTTTCAAAAGTTGCTTTCGCCAAAGCAAATTGATACCCTGGAAGATATCTAACAACATTTTAGCAGCCAAATTTTGCTCAAATGCTCAAAGCTGTGATCAAGCAATACGTAACTGAACGAAGTATACTTTGAATAAATGGCCTCAGACGAAAGGGAATCGTTTATATATCCCCTGCATGCTTTTGATTCCCTTAAAGAATAGATGATTATCTTCGTTTATAAGTGTAATTTCTTTTATATCTAGTTTTCGGTTAGAGAAGGGAGGTAAGTCGTTTGCAGAATTTTTCCCCCATGCGAAACAGAAAGTTTGATTACTTCTTTTTGTTTTAGTGGGAAATTGTTACTTTGTGTGGAGGGTACTCATACAGATTTGATATACCATTTTTGGCTTATGCAAGCTTTAGCAACTCCACCATGAAGCAACATGACTCAATTGAAAGAAGCAAGATTTTCAGTTTTAACTTCAATATCACAATTTTTTGTCATATGTGGCACTGTGCATTTTAAGCATCTAATTCTTCCACCGCAGTTCCTCAAGCTATGAAGGGTTGTCTTATAAGAATAACATTGGTAAAATCCATTTCTTGTTTTAAAAGTTTCCACCTTTATTTATAGCTACATGAAATCTCATAAATTATACACTTTCGCAATTTGTTTAATGCAGACTAGTTCTATTAGTGGAAATAGGCATGAGCTAAATCAATAATACCGAATGCCCCATTATATGTTTAATTGCGAATTATAGTAGAATCAAACTTTGTTTAAGTGGATTTAAGTACTTAATTGAAGAATAGAAACCCGTACATAGTTGGTAAATGGCAAACATACTTAAGAATTTCATACGGCGTTACAATCATAACTGCACCACTTTAAGGTTAGACAGCCAACTGCAAACTGCAAGGAATTTCATGATATGATTAAAACTTTCCCATCATGTAACTCTCGCGATTACAGAAGAAATGAATTTAAAACAGAAATAGAAAATTTTAACCACATTATTATTCCCGTAATAAATGTGAAGAAAAAAAAAAGGTAATAAATCTTAGAAAATTAAAACAAGCGAGAGTTGAAGAAATTGAGAGAATAAGTACAAAGCAGAGTTGAGTAAATTATTTGAAGGAGCAATATGAAATACCACAATTTTCGAAAGCGACAAGTTGAAACAGAAACTAATAGAATGACTTGAACCGAAAGAAAATACATTTTTAAACTTAGAAATAAGTAACTAAGAAATATACGATAATTTTCTGAATTTTGGGAAGATGCTCAAGCTAAGTTTTCTCTCAATCAGGAAAAACAATTGCCCTTGACAACAAATTCCAAAAATTCCTAAAACTTCTGATGTTGATCAGATAGAAAAAGAAATACAAACAATACATAACTACGTAAACAGCAACAGTCAAAATCCAATATCAACCTTCTTCACTTGAAAACAAATTATTGCAATTATCAAAAAATTAAACATCACCCCGACAAAATGCAAATATTCCAAACGCAAGCTTCACAAAAATCTCATGACTTTATAATAAGCGATTAATTTTCTCTTATTATCCAATAATTCCTGGAATTCATCCAGTATAATTACGCATCTTAAGCTATAGCAGTGTTCAAAACTGCCTCAAAATTCTTTGCCAAAAATTGAAAGGGGACATATTAGTATTTCAATTGCTAAAATCATTGAAAAATGAATTCGCTCCAGATGATTCCCCTTGAAAATTTGACTTCAGAGAGAGTCACATAACATCTAAGTCCTTGAAGGATGGCTCATAAATTTGAGAATGGCACTGAATTGAACACAGATAAGACGAAAGCAATAATAAACAGCAAGGCTAATTAATCTCAGATAAAATTATAATCCTCTTAAAAATAACAATTTGTGTGTGATTTTAATCTGAAGTGCAGTGGGTGTCTCAAAAGGTCTTTTACACACTTTAATGGTAAGTCAAGCACGCATAAATGACTTTAAAAAGTAATAAAAGTCGTAAAAATAATACCATACCCCTGATACCATTTGCGCTTGTTAAACCACTCATGACGACTGAGATGAGAAAAAAACATATTCTCCTGACGCTACTTAACCTCTCTAAGCCACTAACCATGTTGACAAAACATGATTGCGTTTATTTCGTTTTTGTAAAGTCAAATAATAAATATACGGAGAAACATTCATGGAATGACAGCAACGTCAAAGAATATGAGCACGAAGAAATGTTTTATGTGATGCGAATGGCATCCCCAACAAACAAAGCAGCAAAACTGACGTCATCTGTTATTGTTCTATTTTCACCTTTTCAGAATACTTGTAATCATCTTAGATGTAACGTTTGTGTTTGCAAGCGTCATTAAATGTCTTTTATGTGTCAAATCCTTGAATTTTCAGTATGTATTTATTCCTTTAACTATAATGCGACATCGAGTCATCTTTACTATTTGACTTGTAGCGTTGTAAGGCGTAACGCTACATGTAAATGGATGTAATAATTAAGTCTCTAGGGCATTGCCCTGAAATATACAGATGAAATGTTAAAAATGAGTGAGAGCAATGGTGTATGCAAATACATAAATAAAAAAATTAGTAACTATGCAATTAATTTCTAATATTTACTACAAAAAAACGTGACTATTTAACACTGGAATTCTGTGAGTATCTTGTAGAATGAAGGAACACTTGTGTAATGTTAGAAAAGCGAACAGATAGATGACAATTGATATACGCAATTACATTTGTTACATGAAGGATTACATGAAGCGTCAAATGTCCTCCCGCAGATGTGGTGCAGAAGTTTGGAGAAGGGGTGGCTGTTAAGGTGCTGCCTCCGTCATCTCACGCGGTTGAAATGAGAAGACCTGTCGAAAATAGCGCCGTTGTTACTTTAAAACTAGACTCTAATATGACTAAACGAAACTGAAGAACAGCTCATCTGGTATAACAATGCGCAAGAAAAACAATATATTCTCCTTTCTAAAATTCGAACTGTTATACATTTGATGACGCCACTTTTATTGCAATGCTGCGTTTTGCCCAGTTTCATTTTTTATTATTATTAGTCGTGATAAATTAATCAAAGAAAGGTGTATAATAGCTTCATGAATGGGGCTGTAAAGGGTATGCTGAAAAAATTTGTTAATATCGTTCAAATTTATGTAGTTTCACGGTATAGGATTTACAGTGTATGGATTTAATCAATTGTTGGCATGATTTTAACTGATCACTTTAACCATCTGAGCGACTAATAGGTCAGAGTAAGCCGTCTCAAAAATATCTCTCTGATTGGCAATGGGTTCCTTTAAGAAATATCCCCCGTCACACAAGAGGTGTTTGAAAAAGAAACGCCTGAATATTCCCCCTCTCATTGCTATCTGCAGCAGGTCTAATTATCCCAGCGGGGAGAGTCTTCCCCAGTTCCTTATCGCTAGCAGATCCCCTTCCCAGAGCCAACCGGAGGGGAGTGTGAAAGGTGCGACCGCACAAGGCCCCGCGCCGCTGACTGATTTTGTAAAATGAAAATGATTTCTGTTTTTTTTTAAATCCAAGTATAAATGCATTTGAATATAATTATATAATTTGTGCACATTTTACATCTACCAATCTAAGGCAAGGTTCGGTTCTTTAAAGTCTCGAAAGATTAGAATATCTTACAAGCTGCACATAAATTTTTACAAACTGAGAAACATTATTGACAGAGAAACTAAAAAATAACTGAAAACGAAACACAACGTTTAACATGTGTTTGTGTATGAATAGTGTCTATAATTTTATAAAGTGGCTATTTTTTATATTTAGTTGAAAAGGAAACAATAAATTTTGTTAAGAAATCTAAGCATTTCACAATTTTGTTAGATTGCACTCCAGGCTTTAGCCATCAAGTACAACTGTTTGTTAGTAAAAGATGTAGATGATTCTGAAAACACATATACAAACAGGGCCGGTTTAAGTCCTAAACGGGCCTATAGGCAATATAAGTTTGAATTTCTTTCTTACTCAGATTGAAAACCAAATATTTTTCATTGTTTTTCATACAAGCAAATATTAAGACTGACTGAAATTAAAAAGAAGTATATTTAATTTGCCGATCACCTTCAAAGGAGTGGTTTCAATACCTCAGAAATAAAAAAAACTAAAATTTAAGGTTATTATTTTAATAAGTGGTGAAACAATTGCAAAACTTTTTTACACAGTCTAAATAATCTAATATAAAATTTCTAGGGATATTTTGGAGCCAGAAAAACGGTAAAACAGACTGGATCACACTGATCTTCTCGCTAAATTAAAAACATGAGAAAAAAACCTATGAATAATGTTCTGAAATTTAATCAATACTTGATTTCAATTTAAATAAGTTCCAGTATACGGCTCTTGTAAATTAAATGAAAACACTAAATTAAATTACCTTGAAAATAATGCATAAAAATATCATAAGGCATTGGAAGCCTCCAAAGATATTGGGTTCCTGGGCAGTTACCTACTTTACTTATTCGATAATCCGCGCCTGTTTGCAAAAACGATTTGTACTGAAAGGGCAAAAGACTTGACAGGAAAATGTTGTTGACTAAAAATATCGTGTAATATCATTTTGAAAAATATCGTGAATCGGAATTCATACTATCAACTTTTAACAACTGCAAAGAAAATAGTTGAGTAGTTAGTTGAAGGCGACGCCTGAATTTAAGAATTAAAGAACTGGATAGGAAAAAAGCAATTTTTCTTTGAAGCAACCGATCAGTCTATTTCACCTCTCAATTATCTATTTTCTAGTCATAATGAATAGTGCCATTTTTTCTTTTCAGAAAAGATCGAAATTTATCATGAGGCAAAAGTGTCATATGGATTTTTATCTAATTAAGATAATATTCACAAACTGTCTGAAGACGATCTTCTTAAATGTTACAAAGACTTAAACACAACTTTGTAATGCGATATTAATTTATTGAATGAAATCGAAATTTGTCATCGAGTTTTACCATTCAAGGACTCAGTAATACAATATTTATTTAAAAATAATTTATTTAAATTGTATCCAAATTTTGTGACTGTTCCGAAAAATACATTAACATTACCAATTACAAATGTTTCTGCAGAAATATCTTTCTCATGATTAAACATAATAAAAAAATTATTCGAGTTCTAGAATTTGTTAAGAGCGATTCAGTTTCTTAGCCATGATATATGTCAAACCCGAATGAGCTATAAAATTAAATTATGATTATATTATCAACGAATTTGCTATAATGAATGTAAGAAAATGAAACAAAAATAGTATATTGTTTGTTACCTTATTCTGCAAGTCGCAGTCCAAATTGCATTTTATGAGTTCATGAAGCAATTATTTTTATTATTTGAATTGGGAACAGTTCTAAATGTGATTGAAATGTTAACTTTTTAAAAATATTTTAGTTATGTATCATTTTCATGTATTCTTTAATATACCAATTTGTGCAATGTAATAAATAACAAAATGCAATAAATTATTTATTCTGGATAAGAAATTATATCTGGGTTTCTAGTTCTATTTCTAAAAAATAGGACTAGAAACCCAGTCAACACTCATTACATTTTTTTCTATATGGTCTTTTCTTTGAAAAATTGGCAAAATAAAAAAATAACAGTAATCTGTTACTTATTTCAAATTATTCATGCGATTTCAGGGAGAAACATCTTTTCAAGGTATTATACGGAATGTTTGCTAAAATTTCTAAGATAAACAATTTAGAGGTTCATTCAGGGGCATCTCTTCACAAGCATTTTTTTTGTTTATGAACAGAAAAGCTTATAAGCATTTCTACGCCATAATAAGAATCTGAGAAAGATTTTCTTTCACAAGTTTCCGAAAAGCTTCATTGAAATTTTCCTACCTTGCTATTCGTTTTAACGATAAGGAATTCAATTGTTGTCGCAAACGTTCCTTCCGACCACCTGCGAGCAAGTCTATTGTAAAGCTTATCACCACGAATCTGTCACTGTCAACCAAGTCATCAATGGAGGGGAAAGCAGAGGCGAGAAAACACGTATTTGCCGCTTACGACTGCAAAATTCAAACCAGGAAAAAGCCGGTTGTTCCCATCTTCAAGGCGACCGAAAGAGAAGAAATAACACGGTTCTGCGGAGGCCGGAGTAGATTTGCTTAATATAGAAAACCGGTTGCGACACTCAGAGGGTTAAGAAATACTTAATTTAAAGGAATACAGAAGTCTCTGAACTGGAGCATTCAAATTGCAACGATGATATCTTTCTCATTTGAGTTAATCAGATGACTCCAGATTTCATATATAAAATAGCTTTCATTTTTAACAAATTATTAACTCTGGGTAACCAAAAAATCTGTCTCTTTAATAGTACGTTAACCTTGTAAAATGACGTAAAAGAAGTATTCTAAGATCTCTGGAGAGAAATCCATTTAGTTACAAGTTCCTAACTTATTTTTATAAACCTTTAGCATATCTGAAGTATTGTTTTCTTAATTTTTAATACAAAATTAAATTTTGAAAAAGGCGTACTAGGGTTGCATTACGCGTGAATCTCAAAGGTGCAAAGAAACACTCTTTTTCGGTGCGAAGTTAACCCATGTCAGAAAAAAATTGCCATTAACCAACACATATAATTGGCTTTCAAATCAAAAAATGGAAACAAGATTTATTATTTTTTACAATTAGAGACATTTGACTGTCTCATTTGAATGTGGAACTTTTTCCACCAGATATAGATTTTTGAGCGCTACACTAGTTGCTGAAAAAGTGGTTAATATTTTCTTTCTGCTCTAACCTCCTGAATGATTGTTATATAAGTTAAAGGAATGTCACAGACTAGTCAGTTTGCTTACCAATAAAATCCCGTAGCCCTAATCAGATGGGGTATATTTCACTTTTCATCAAAATTTTTAACTATCGCAAAGTTAAAGCCACGAGTGAAAAGTAACAACGTTTTATGGTGCGGGAGGCAACTTTTTCCGAAAAAATATTTTATAAAATATTGGAGAGGAATTTTTTTCTTATTTGCTTATACTAAATATCTCAAACATAGGCAAACAAGTCAGAATGCTTTGTCCATGGAAATATCATAATTTTTAGCAATCTGTTTAAAGACATTTTAAACCTTAAACTTCTTTTTTCGATTGATGATATCCGAACATGCTTAAAAAATCAAATTTTATGTTTTATTTAAAGGCATTTGGGATTTAATCTAACTATAATATCATCGATTTCTTAAGGAAATGGCTGTTTTAATAGATTCTTTATTGCCTCTTCGTAAGCTTAAGGTGTAAATTACTAATCATGCTTTTTACAGTTTGATTGCAATTCATATGCTATTTTTTAAACTTATTCTGTTTAAGAAACTTACAGAAGAATTAAAAACTGGACTTACAAAGTTAACAGAATTCGAGGTATTTAGTAAAAGAGTCAAGACTAGCTGGAATTTGGGAATGAAATAGTAGACAAATAAGCGTGTCCACGTCTTAAAAGTAGGGTTATTATATTGTACAGAAGTGGGTATACAAATCAGTTAATATCTACTTTTCGTTTCAAATACCGACGAGCACTTTTGGAGGATTTTAATACCGAAAGTGAAGACAGGCAACGAATAAGATTAGTTCTTTTTCGGAGTTCTTTGCTATGTGTTTACCTTCGTCTGGTTAGGCACATTTTTTATGATTATTATTTTCTGATATGAATATTCTTTTTCGTTTTGAATTGAAATATAACATTTTTAATCGAAACTTGTATATTGATTGTTCCAATCGCTAGTTCAAATGGTAATAAAAATTTTATGAGCAGTTGCATTAATATTTTATACAATTTCCTTAAATTTTGCGACCGAGAAGCAGAAACTGTGCAACTATGTTGTCCAATCGCACATCTAACAAAACGGACTAGTTAAATTGTAAGTAAGGGCTAAATAAAATGGAAGCATCTCAACCTCCATTTTTCATTTCACCCAATTTTTGTGAAATCAACTCCGCCCGACGCATGCGCAAATGCGCAGATAGCGTTCGAATCTGAGAATAAGCACTTCATTTGAATGTATACATAGGACTGAGTTTCCCATATGACCAAGTAAGGACATGGCTTAGGATACATCATTCATGAGAGTGCATGAAAGGAATATCTGCAAAATTTCAGTGATATTTTTAAAAGGCAAAAAAATTAAATGATTTATACTTTTACCCGTGCACAGAAAATAAATTCATCAGTACAATTACTTTGCCCTTCCCTTCAACTTGAGCATTCTTGCTGACTTTTCAAGTATTTGTAATTTCTTTACAGATCACTGTCAAATACCATTCAAAATTATATGAAAAAAACACTGGAAGCTCATCTAACATTTATTCAACATATATAATGGACGTATATATTGGTTTAACCCAAAATAAACACAATGAATAAAGGGTTTGGGGTATTTTGATATTTCAACTTGAAAGGAAACTTCACAGAACGTTCTTAGATAAAAACTCGACTCTTACTCACGTCAGTTATCGATGTAAGCAATTCATACTTTGCAACGGCTTTCAGTTTTTTACTTAACGTTTTTAACCCTATAATAAAGGTTCGGCCGGTTTTGGGCGATCACACGCTTATCAAGGGAAGAAGCGGTAAGCGGTTACCGAGAGGAAAGCATTTTCGCTTTTAAAGGGTTAAGCATGGTTTTTGCTTTAAAAAAAATCTGAATTTTTTTTTAAGTAGAATAATTTTTGAAACATTTGTTCCTATTTCATGAAAATGAATACTTTTTATAACACAAATTAATCTGATTTACGGAACTTTCGTCTGAAATGATCAACAAAATTGACATTTTAAAGAAAAATTACTTTTCCTACGCGATTTGCGGCATATGGATAACAGTCAAAAGCAACACTTCGCTACAAGACCGGAATACTTCTATAGTCTGTATCTTTTTCCCTGTCTTAATACCAACAAGTCAAGCTACCTTGACTTGTCTTTGATGCGAATATCAAAATTTTTATACAATTTTTTTCTCTATTAAAGTTGAAAATTTTACTTCTGCGATTTATTAAGTATTTCAGTAGAATATTTTCTACATAATTTTGTAGAATATATGTAATAATTTTTACCCATTAAAGTGGTTCATTTAACTTTTGTAATTTATTAAGTATACTATTCTGTAAAATATTCGGAAATATTTATATGCTTGCTTCTTTCGGCCTCTAATAAAAATTAAAAATGAGAATTCAAAATTTTGTATTGCAACCTTTCTTTTGAAAGGCTGTATTCTTATATAGAGTAACCACCTTTAAGTTAAAACTTTTTCTAATGAAAAACCTCTAAAATATTTATAATTCTATATTGAGCTCTGAAATTTTGACTATTGTAGCCTAATCTGTGATCCATACTACAAATAAGCAAAAAAAATCTATAACAAATACGAGCTTTTTTTCGGAAGTTATGTGTTTTACAAAAAGTTATTCGTTTTGTTCTGAGGATGTTTCTTCGCGTCTTAATAATATTTTCGATATTCCTTGTTTGAAATCTCGACGAGATCTTTAATGTCATGCATGCATTTCTTTTAAAGTCATCAGTGTGTTGATATATTCACATTCACTTCACTGTACGAACCAGAGCTTTTAAAAATAACCGTTCATTTAGAAATGTATATGTAAAATCTTTCGTTTACCAGCTCGGACCTAAAAGCCCAAGCTTTATATCAATGAAAAAATTCTGAAAAGATTCAATTCTTTGCGAGAGCGATTTAAATAAGAAAGTTTATATTTAAAATAGTGGTGTCGCTTTTATGAACACGTGCATGCACATATAATTTTACCTATCGCCATTTCAGCATATATAATGGAATCATACATTGGTTTACACAAAATGAACACAATCAATAATTGTTTTTCATACCTTTAAATAAAGAAAGTGACGAAAAATTCAGAAAATGTACATGGTTGAAACCTCGCCTGTTATACAAGATAGTTATCTAAGCAAATGATTTAGATTTTGCAATGATATTCCATTTTTTACACAGCATTATTCAACATAAAGTTTGCTGAAAAATAAGTTATAACATTTTTTAAGTAAAATAGTTGATAAATAAGTTTGTCACCAAGAGATAGATGGCTCGATGATGAGAAAACATTTGTTTCGATACTTGCGTTGCATTCGATACTTGCGGCATCTGAGAAGAGAGATTGTTCATGCGTTGCCTGCGGCATTTGAAATCGGTGTAGTGCAAGGTATTTTAACTTAAAAACTTAATCCTACGTCTTCACAGGCAGCGGGAACCTACTAGTTACGCTTGCTCATTATAAACGTAAAGAATCAAAACGATTGACTTCACTATTCCTATCCTTCTGTCTCCTGGCGACAAAATTGGCGATGCCACTCGGCGTTGCGCCAAGACAAAATCACGGAAAACAAACCCGCGCTGTAAATTTCAGTTTTAACCAAATTTTACATTGCAACCTTATTTTTCAAAAGCTCGATTCATCTCTATGGTATCCACATTAAAGATAAAAATAACCACATTGTTATTCTTTGTTGACTGATCAATTTTTGAAAATCGTCTTATAATTTTTTATCCATCATACAAAATCAAATGCAAAATTCTGCATTACGTAGGCACAGAATAAATTTGGCATTATCTATTTTGTAACTGTTATCATTTTTGTTCACGGGATGTATTTTCATCATATCTGCTTAATATTTTTAAAATTGTCAGTTTGATATAACGAAGTTATATTTCATATACGATTTTTTGTAAATTTATCTGTCAAATGATTGATTGTTATGCCATACCTCTATTAATTTCGCTGTAGAACGCAAACACTAATTTAGGAGTGTATGAAACTTAAAAAAATAAACATATGTGTAATAATACGTATGTAAACACACATGTAATGTATTCCGAAGAACTTGATAATATTTTTAAATATAATTTCATAATTTTAAAGAACAAGTGTTTACTACCTTTAAATTATTAATTTATTTTTAATGTTTTAAAATTAAATGCATGTTACTTTTAAACGAATATTTTTAATTTTTATTAAGATATAGTGGTTACAATTTTTAAATTCTTAATACGTCATTTAATTTTTTAGATTTTTCAATTTCATTTCCTTTCCCGATATTCATGTCTTATCACGAAGAGTGCTACTGGAATTTTTTTTGTAGAGTGAATTTCTTAAGAAAACCAATAAATATTAAATAAATCTGTGCTGTTCCTGCTATTAAGAATTTCTTGACGAAGGTATTTCAAACTTCGGATTCTGTTAGCATTTAACTCGATTAATTTTAAAACTGTCGTAACTGTTTTTTATTCTTATTGTTATTATGCCCCTTCCTATTTCAAAGCATCTGGTTTATCCGAAAATTTGCTGGGTCGGGAAGGAACACGATAAGGTTTAAACTTTTCAAATTTTGCAGGAAACAAAGAACAAAGGTTCCAGTCTCCTAGACATCCCAGATAGCAATTTTAGTTTGCAGGAAGCTTGCCACAAATTTGTCATGACAAGAGTGCAAGCTTGCAGCAAGTTAACGAAAGCTTCGAAGTCACCATGAAACGAACTTGCCGTGCAAACTTATTGCAAATTATAGCAAAAACAGAGTACAAAACACAACCCGGGATAGACCTCGTGACCTACTGCTTAGTAGCCAGGTGCTGATACCACTCCGCCAGCTTGACTACGAGAGGAGAAGATCGATTTCGCTAATACATCGTTCGATTCGATTCGTATACGATTTATTTTAAACTATTTTCTGGATTTCATTAATTTTTTGAGTTGAGAATATGATTTGAAGTCAAAGAGAGGGAGAGCGATTTTCGCTAATAACTACGTTTTGCTAGTAGAATAAATTATAAAATTAGAGTTCAAAAGTAATTACTTTAAAATGGGACAAAATGTCTAGTTATTATTTTTCAACAAACACTGACTGTTTTTTAGATTTAATTTTGTTTATAAACGTTAAAATTTCAACATTAAGAAAAAGGCGATGTAGTTTTCTTTAAAGTGCGAGTGATATATTTAGTAAAAAGACTTTACAGAGCGGATGTAAATTGTGCGAAAATAAGGAGAAAAAGGCATTCTTATAATATGAAAGACGAGTCGAATTTATTTCTTTGACATGATGACATTGTCCTGTCAGACAACAAGAAGAAGACGTTCCATCGCAATGGGTCTCCTTCCGCTTCACGTTTCCGAGTTCGGAGGCTTACTTTGGCAATAAAAAAATGGGTATTCTACTTGGGAAGTAGCTAACTATAAATTCTACATAGGCTTTCCTGCGCATGCGCCATCTGAAGAAGAAGTAAAGATCTGTAAATTTATAT
Organism: Araneus ventricosus; assembly: GCA_013235015.1. NCBI lineage: Eukaryota > Metazoa > Arthropoda > Arachnida > Araneae > Araneidae > Araneus > Araneus ventricosus. The sequence continues at coordinate 63,274 of BGPR01003891.1, forward strand.
TCAATAGAGTAAATTGTTTCACATTAAAAAAGTTTCTTCTTTTTTTCTGTCGACTTTCACTAAGGAAAAATTGTTTGATGGATATTTTACTTAAAATGCAATGTTATAGGTATACTTCTATCATCTAGAGGTCTGAAAAAATTATTCATTGTACTCCTTTTTGTTTAAATCAATGAACGACTTCATTATATATGCTGCAAAAACGGAAGATGAATTTTCACTGCTTATATAGATGAGTTGTTTTCTCTGATACGCTATCCTCATCAGGTGGATTTTGCCAGAACTCTATGTATAAGTAAACATGGACTTGATGGTAAAGGGACTCTTAGTCCGCCTCCGAAAGCGGATCGCATCCACTTAAAAGTCCGGATCGTTGGTTGCCCGAGTTGCTCCTAATGGGCGCTATTTTGCTTTCGGCCACTTTGCCCGATCTCCGTCGCTGAAGCCTATCTTTCATCGTCGACCGCGGTGCTACGGAGGGATGGCGGCTGTATCTTTATGGTTTTATTCTGATATGCTACATAGAAAACCAATGTAGAATAAATGTTTCTATTATCATTTGAATTTTACTGAAAATCAAAAGACATTCAAATCTGTAGTCTGAAACATTGTAAAATGATATTGTTTCAGGCTTGATTCGTCTGGCTAGAAAACAACAGCTGTTGCATTTTGCTGCAGCGATTTTTACTTCATGCGATTTAAGGAAACTCGACAGATAGATCCAATTATAATATAAAAAGTTGCAACAAAGTTTTAAAATGATAAACTATTAAACAATCCGTGAAAATACTAAATTAATAGCTTTACGGCCAGTTGGTAGTGGGGAAAACACAAAAGTATAAGAATTGGCAAAAGATAAAAGTGATTTATGTATTTATTTATTTATTTACAACCCGTTCCGGCCCAGCCTACCCAGGAGGGTGTAAGGCCTTCCACAGGACGGAGGGGAAACATGAAACAAAAGAAATGAACTACATTAAAAAAAGAGTTTGCAAAGAACCCCAAGGGGTGAGCAGAAACATTTATAAATCATCACTGACAACAGTGCACTCAAAAAAAAGTTAATGAGCAAAAACACAAAACGTAAAACACAAAAGGCTTAACATTAAAAACACAAAACACAAAAAGATTAAGATCAAAAAATACAACACAAAAAGATTAAGAGAAAAAAAACACAACACAAAAAGATTAAGAGCAAAAAAACACAAAATCTCAAAGAGCAAAAACTAAACATTAAAAACACAAAACACATACAAAAGATAACCAAATTAAAATCAATAGCATTTCAAAACCAGACAGTTACAAACAAAAAACGAGAGACAATACGCATTACAAAAATTGCAGAGAAGCACACCACAGATCAGAAACTTTACAATGGACAAGATAATAATTCAAAAGGAACCGAAACAATTCCTAAAACCGTCGAAATCACGAGAACAGTTAACCAAAAAAAAATCCCTTTTCCCCACTTTTCCTTTTTTTCTTTTTTTTTCTCCTGAAACCGGTACCGGAACACTCCAATCAAGTCCAAAATTTAGTACTGATTAAGCCTGTTGCACAAGTCCCCACAGAATCTGAAGATGATTTCAAGTCGGAAAATGCACTCCCTATTTTTCAATAAATTTTTGAACCACTCTACCCGATTATTCAGTGCGGGATCTTTAAGATGATTGTCCTTAGTCAGCGGGCAATGAAAAACGTAGTGATCCGCGTCACCAGGTCGACCACAAGGCCAAAGTGCTGAGTTTAGTTTTTTGAATCTGGGCAGGTAACAAGGGAGCGGACCGTGTCCCGTTAAAAAGTAAATTATTCATTTGTTGTGGACCAATAGCTTTTTATTTACGCAGGGAACGAAACTCCTGGCCCTCTTCCCCGAATCTGAGTCATAGTTTTCCCAGTTATATTGCCAATCTTTCATTAAGTTGTTTGTAATTTTGAATTTAACACATGAGAGCGGGGTTTGGACATTCATATTCTCGCCATCAGTTGTGGCCATTTTTGCATGGTGGTCGGCGAGTTCATTACCCGGGTTGTCGACATGTGCTTTGACCCAGGTGAGCCCAACCGAGTTACCAGCCAAATAAATATTCTTTTTTGCCTCTATTACAAATGCAGACCTGGGCCTGGTACTACGCAAAGCTTCAATCGAGGATTGACTGTCGGTATATATATCAATTTTGAAGCCGTTCTCTTGGGCCCAGCGGGCAGCGAAATTAATCGCCGCCAGTTCGGCCTGGAAAACTGTATTATTTTTGCTCAGTTTGAATTTATAAATCTTAAAGGGATGTTCATTTTTGAGAATGCACACCGAGAACCCACAATCGTCTCCGATCCTAGATCCATGCGTGTACACCTCGAAATGACTATTTTCAGTTTGAGGTTTAATGTCAATAGTTCTGAACTCAATTGGGACACTGGACAATTTAACAAAATGATCAAGTTCACCGACATCCAGAACACGACCGAGCTCGGAGAACCGGCAAACCCAGACCTGAAATTTTTGAAATTCTGCTCTGGCAGAAAGGTAGAGTGGGGGAATTCCTGCCAGGATGCCCAGTACCTGCGTAGAGGTGGTCCTATACACTTTCATGAATTTTAAGAGAAACACTCTTTGGATGGTTGTTAAACGCTTAATGTTTTCATTATTTAAAGATCCACCCCAGACTCCCGCGCCATACAGTAGGGCTTTTTCAATAACCACAAAATACCATGTTTTTAAAATATGTTTGTCTTTACTAAAATCAGATTAAACGATACGGTTAAAATTTTGAGTAAGCTTAAATATTTTTGAGCGTAATGTCATAATATGCGCGGTCCATGTCAACCTGTTATCGATATTGATTCCTAAGTATTTCAGGCTGGTACTAACTTTTATTCCTTTATTGTTGATTTTAAAGCAGGGGGATCTGTTAAAAACGACTTGGCCCGTCCTCTGGCGATTTAAGTTTTGTTTCGATCTAATAGCGATTGCCTGGCACTTGTCGACCGACAATTTCAATCTTAGAGAAGTCAGGTTTTCCATAATCTTCTCCAATATTTCATTTGTGTTTGTTTCCAACTCACGTCTTGTTCTGCCAGTGGAAACCAGCGCCAGGTCATCTGCGAACGCTTGTATTAGAAATTTTTCTCTATTTAGATTCAATATTGGATTAATGTAAATATTCCAGAGGCACGGGAAGATAACAGACCCTTGAGGACAACCCATGGTGCAAACTCTCTCGATCCTGGTTAAGCCATCGTCGAAAATAACTTTCCTGTCAACCAAGTAATGAAATATAAAATTTCTAAAACATTTGACAATGCCATAAGAATCAAGTGTCCTAAAAAGAACCGACCAGTCTAAACTGTCAAATGCCGAATTAATATCAAGAGAGACCAAAGCACTATGCTGGATTTCTCTGTTAATTAATGTCTGTCTCTCTTTAATCTTGTTACAATGTTGTTAATAGCTATTTCACAGCTTTCCCCCTCCCTAAATCCAAATTGATTGTCGTGAATGATATTGAGCTCGTCAAGATGCTTGATAAATCTTAAATGAAAGAGTCTCTCAAGAACCTTGCCGATTGTCGGGAGGAGACAGACTGGCCGGTAGGCATTACACAGCTCAGAATTTTTGCCATATTTTTGTAGGAAAACTACCTTGACATTCCTAAGCGATCTAGGAAAGTAATTAAATCTAAAACATAAATTAAAAATTGCAGTTAAAAACTTAGGATAAAAACAAAAAATGTGTGTCCAGATTCTATAATCCAGGCGGTCCAGACCAGGGGCTTTTCCTTTCTTAAGAGAATTTAAAGTATAATTTTTGATATTTATTTGCTAATTACGTAATTCGAAGTCAGATGGCATTGTAAGTGGTCTCATGGCATAGCGCATAACAATTTTATTATAGTTAGACATGACTTTTATGACCAAAAGTTGTTAAAGGGATATAAACGATTTATGAGGACACACTGTATTTAATGAAATTAAAAATAATATAGTAGCTTTTATTACTGATTATTCTTTTAAAGTAATTTTATATATTTTATTAGTATCAATTTTTTTGTAATTTAATGGGCTTTTATTTATTTCACTAGTATTTTAAAATCTGCTTTCCTTTCAGGCTTCCAGTCTCCTACAAATGTAGCTAACGATATTAAAAACATTATTTTTTATTTTAATTAAATATTGTGACAATACAGCAAAACACTGTGCACCAAAAGTGTTTTTAGAAAAACGCTGTAGCATATTTATATCTCTACTAATAAAAAAGGAGAATGTGCGCGTATTTGCGCTCTTCAGAGCAAACCGTTGAACTTACGAGATTGAACTTGGCCCAAACTTATTTTGAAGGTTAGCGTATTAGTATTTTGTGGAATCTTTTTCAAAATTTTAATTCATTAAAAAGTGAATTTGATGTCTTTCATTGATAACTTTGGACAATACTAAACAGCAAAAATTAATTTTACACCATCTAAAAATTCCCCAAATTGTCTATTCTATAGTTTAATTTAGTTAACGTACATTTTTTCCTGCATTTTTAACCTCATGTTTCCCAACATTTGAAATGCATAATTCTGAAGGAATTTTATTTTCCTATTCGGAATTCAAATAGGCATCATAAAAGTACTTCGATAGAGATAAAAGATAGCGTTAAGACCTCAAGATCAGAAAAAAAGGAAGCTTATCATTCCTTTTTCGGCCCCTTCATACTCTTGAAGTACAAACTCTTTCTTTTCGCTTATCAGCTCAGCCACAAAAGACCAGGCTTTAAATTAGAGAAATGTCAGAACACAAGGCGTCATTTAAGCTTATTGCTTGTAACAAATTTATATGAAAAAGTTAGCATTCCAATATTGGTACCATTTTTATAATACCACCATGCACGTCCAAATGTTCTTTAATGGATGTTGAAATAGAAAAATATTTGTATCCTCATTGTCATATTCTAAGAAGTGTAATACAAATAATATAGGCAATATTTATAAATCTTGCATGCATTCTATAGATAATACCAATAAAATAGACTGCTTAGATAATTTAAAATTCCAAAGATGTAATTGTAAAAGATGTAAGACGCTTATTATGGTATATAAAGTACAAATAGATATTAGTTCAGGTTATTTTTTGTAAAACATATAATTGTATTTATATTATGAAATTTGTAAAATATCATTTCATTTTTATTGGTCAGCCGTCCAATGTACTTAACCTAAAAATTAAACAGAATCTTTCCGGCACTAAAAAAATTGAAATAATAAAAATATTTACAATAAAATTGAAATACGGCTTTTTAACGCACCTGGTTTTCAAAATGTAGAAATCAATGTCATCAAGATAGTTTCTAATTTAAAAAATAGATTATGGTTGGAGAATTATTTTATTGATTATTACAATACTATTTATCCATTTGGACTTAATGTATTGTACTTCAAAAAGGACATTAAACCAATTGAAAGAAAAAAATATAATAGACATTAAAACGCAACACAATTCACGACACACCATTGAAAAAAAACCAAGGAAGGAATCAGAAAAATACAATTTTGGAATAATGTCTGTCTGTCTTGGAGCACGATAACTGGACAACGGTTTGAGCTAGTGGGATGAAATTCGGCAAATGGACTAAATATAAAATTGGTAGATTTCTAGCAAATTGTGGACGAAATTCGTGTCAGGAAGTCTGTCTGGATGTACTCAGAAACTTAAACAACTAGATAAATAAAATTTGGTACACAATGCTGTCATAAGAAATTTAGGTCTGTATCAAATTTCGGACCAAATCCGTCAAATGGGTGACTGTCTGTTGGTCTGTATAATCACATGCTTTTGAACACGGGAACTCCTAAGCTCCGAGATTTAAATCAATGAAATTTGATATGTGGTCTTCTACCCTTAATTGTACATCTGTGTCCAGTTTTCGTTTCAATTGGTTTAAAAAAGGAATTCAAATTGCATATTCATTTTCTTTATCTTGCTACTTACTTTTTACTATCATATAAAACATTCAAAGAATATTGAATTTACCAATATCAAAACTTTTGTATCAATATCTCTTAATTAAAGTCGTAAATTATACTTCTGTGGCTTATTGTGTACGAAATTCAGTGGAAATTTCGGAGTTTTTAATATGCTTGCTTATTTCGGCGTCTAACAAAAGTTTCGAATGAAAATTCAAAATTTTGTATTGCAAACTTTCATTTCAAAGGCTGGATTGTTCTCTACACTTGACACCTTAAAGACTTTTCTAACGAGCAAGATTCAAAAGGTTCAAAATTCTATATTCACCGTTCATATCTTGTATATTTTAGCCTAAATTGTGATCCAAACTGCAAAGTTTTCATATTTTTAGCAGAAATTAAAATCTAAATTGGTGCGTTATCCATTTTGCAAAAGTACTGATTTTTTTTCTCAACATGTTTTTCAATGGGTCTGCATACCATTTTTGGCATTCCTAGTTTCAAAATCTCGACGAGATATTTCATGTATGCTTCTTTTATAATGTCATCAGTCATACGACTGATCGTGGTGATATATGTGTATTCATTTCACTCTACTAATGAGAAATTTTAGGAACAACCGCTTATTTAGGAAATAATTCTTCAAATTTCATTACATTCATAATTTCCCCTTTATATATTTTTGAAACGTTTTAACAAGTATTCCCAAGACCTTGATATTTGTCTTATGTTTGTTATTTTCTTAAAGAAAAAGTGTTTACTTAGTTTTAATTCTTAATATATTTTTACAGTTTTAAAGTTAAGTGTGTGCAACTTTTAAATTACTTTTAAATGTTTTAACTTTTAGAGCTAACAACTTTTAATTCATGGTATGTATTTAAAATTTTTAGTGTTTTCAATTTTTATTCTTTTTCAAATGATGATTTTGCATCACGAAACATTGCAAGTGGAATTTTTTCTATAGTGCGTATTTACGTTAAGAAAACAAATAAAAATTAATTAAATCTGTTCTGTTCTAGCTTTTCGAAGTTACTTGAGGTAGGTAATCCAAGTTTTGATCAAATTTTAGGTTATAATGAACATTTAATTCGATTAATTTTAGTATTGTCGAGGCTGTTTTTTGTTCTTGTTGTCTGTTGTCTTTTGTTCCCTCCCTATTTTAATGCTTAAGATTTATCCGAAAATTTGAGGCTCGAGTGGAAAATGATGATGTTCCAATTATTTAAATATTTCAGGGAACGAAAAAGAAAGTTTCGAGTCTCCTAGACATGCAGCTGGCAATATTATCAATATTATTTTTATTTTAATTAAGCATTGAGGCAATAAACCAAATCACGATGCATCAGAAATTTATTTATAAAACAGCTGTAGCGTATTTCTCTCTCAAATAATAATAAAAGAAGAATGTGTGTGTATTTGGTCTCTGCACGTGAGATCATTTATCATAGAACTACGAAATTTGTCGCAAATATAATTTGGAGAGTGGGAAATGAGTACTTCAGGGATACTTTTAAAAACATTTAATTAATTAAAAATTAAGCGAATTTGATGTTTTGACTTAATAACTTCGGACAATATCATACCATAAATTTTATTTCCACACCATCTAAATATTCAAAAAATTGTCATTTCTAGGACATCAATTTAGTTACCAAACAATTTTTTCTGAAGTTTTAAAATCGTTTTCCCAGTTTTCAAGCATAACAAATGCATAATTCAGAGGGGATTTTAACGGCCTCCCCCCGAAATGCAATTAGACATCCTCATAAAGCTACAGCCTTTGAGCTATATTACATGCCGCTAAGAAATCAAAATCATAAAAAAATGGAATCTCATCGGTCCCTTCACTTGACCACACAAATGATAAGAACTATATCTCTTGACTTTCGTTCACCAGCACGGATATAAAAATCCGTGCTTTAAATTAAAGAAAAGAGCCAATCTAAGCGTCATGTCGGTGTAATGGATGGTAACAAATTTTATATAAAAGAATTTGGAATTTTAATAGTGGTGAACCTTTATAAAACCGTCCATGTTCCTAAAAATGTATTTTTTCTCATTATGTTCCTTAATGGACGTTAGAACTACAAAATCCAAGAAGAAATATATTGAATTTCGTTGTTTTCCCAGGACCCTTTATTTGATTTTTCTATAAATGCAGAAATTCAGTACATCAAATACTGATGTGTCAGTTTCGTTCTTTTCGTGGACTCGGATCCGTGGTTTCGAGTCCTGCGGATTCGTTCCGAGTCCGATCGGTAAATGGATTTATTGCCCATAATTACTATAATAAACTTTATTATTCAACTTGTATTTTAATATAATTATGAGTCATAATTAATAATATAATAATTTTATTAGATAATGAATTGTATCGATATTAATTTTGATGAATATTTTAATTAATTGTCATAATTAATTATATTGATGATAATTTTAATAATTAATTTTATTTACTAATTATATTTTTAATTAACATTTATATTAATTATTTAAAATTTCGTTAGTGAATTTAATGAAATTTTGCAAGAATCTTCAATGTTTTGAGACGCTTTTGATTTCTATTATCTGGTTAGGACATCCCATGAAAGTCATTTAATTTGTTGGAAACGATATATTTACTGAAGCGTTCAGTAATGAAATTTCAGCTCACATTTCTTTCTAATCAAATATAAAGTCACCCAATCCTAATGATCTCCATACAGTAAAAAAAATCTTTTAATCATCATCAAGGAATATAAAACAACTCTTTGCAGTTATCAAAGATACACTGCTGTTAAAATGGGTTATTAACTATATTAACAAAATGCAATTTTTTAATAAATTACTGTCAGTTGAATTAATTGCTTTTAAATTTTGAGCAAACTATAATATCATTTAAATATATCGGATAAGTCACGTACAGACGTGGCATGGTCGGGAGAACGTCGTGTTATGAGTCCTATTGACATGGATTCGAACCTCAATAAGCATAGTCTCTGCAAGGTTAATGTTTTATAATTTTAATTTATGATATTCTCTTTAAAAAGTAATTTATATAATATATATTTAGCATTTTAGTTTATTTTACTCCTTATTTCCAAACCTAATTTATTATTAGATAAATTTTAAATAATTTCTTAAACTTATAGTTAAGTATGTGGGAACTAATTTAGAATAGGAATTATTTAAAATTTATCTAATAATAGATCAGGTTTGTAATTAAAGAGTAAAATAAAATAAAATACTGAATATGTATTATAAAATAGCTTTTTAAAGAGAATAATCCGAAATTAAAATTTTCAAAACACTGTCTTTCAACGACTACACCTGCTGAGATTCGAACATGTGTCAGTATAGTTCGAAATATGGCGTACTACCGACCTTGCCGCGGAAGCATGTGCAGCGATTGACATACTTAAATGAAGTGTTAAAAACCAAAAGGTATAATAAAATTTCGAGGACCTTTAAATTACTCTCATGGAAAATATTATTTATTAATAATTTCTAAAATGTGTGCCTATTTGTTGACTTATCTTAAACCTTTTTCTCAAACAAAGACTCAAATTTTTCTCTTAAATAGTTTTTATCAAATCTATTAATTTCAATGTACCGAAATTCAAATAATGTATTTATTTTTGATATTGAAATCTTGAGTTAAGAACCAAAAATTATAATTATTTTTAATTTTAATTATTTTATGAATTCCTTTTTACTCGCATCTTATTTTTACGAGCAACCCTTTTACTTCTCAAGCAATATCAAAAGAATCATTGATCAAACCAATTATTCTACTGGTTCCTCTGAAAACAACCTCAGAAATCGTTCTGTATGCACAGCGTAATTGATTGCTTTCATTCAAATCAACCGAATGTGAGAATCTCCTTCTCCTCGCGAAGAAACTTATCTGCATTCATGACCCCAAATATAATATTGTTCATTCCAGAACGAAACAAAACCTCTTCCAGGATTATGGATCCGAATCAGTGATTCTAAATTTGAATCATAATCCCCCTTGAATCAGTAAATCCGATTTCGATTCCTGATTCCATTTCCACGGAGTCATAAATCCTAATCCGATTCTGCGGGTTCATGAATCCGAATACGCGAATTCGTTGTTTTTGTTCGGAATCGGATACGGTCGTTCCTTTTCAGGAGTCGGATCCGCGATTCGTTCCAGAGTGAACGACACATCACTAACATCAACGGTTTACCCAACTAGTGTGTTCCAGGCGTTTCGGATAACGTTTTTTTCAATTAAGATTAGGGCTGAGCGATGACAATATTTCAATAACTCGATATACCGTCTAGGATGAATCGATAATTCTGGATATATCGATATATTGCCAACATAAATAAAAGTCAAATAGGACGTATATATATGATTTAACAAAGATATAATTTATTATTTTTATAAATCTATAAAAAATAATTTTATCTTTTATTAATTATCATTAATTTTATTTTTCAATAATATAAATATATGCATTTATATTTAATGATTAATTTACTAATTAACGTACAAATTAAATTAATCCTTTAAGCGACCAATTATTTTAATTAAAAAAAACTAAAAAAATTAACCTTTTGAAGTGAATAAACCGATTTTTTTAGCATTTAAATATATTTAAGAAAAATTATGTTTTATCCACATAATATTAAGAAAATATATATTTACATATAAACCAAACTTGAATGTATTAACAAATTGAACTATATTAACTAATTAAAACTATATTTACATGCCAACAAAAATTATTTATTTCTGAACATAACAAAAGGAAGAGGTCAGTTCTGTCAGTTAGAGAGTTAGCATTAAACAATCATTTCTTATTTTACTAAGTTATAATGAAGATAATATAAAGATTTTTACTGGTAGATAAATCTATCTATGTCTGTTTCTTGTATTGCAATTAAAAAAATTAATCTTATGATTCAAACTTTATAATGTACTAGCTGTATGACCTGGCGTTGCACGGGCTAAATCGAATAATAGCTGAGGTCACGTGACACATGCCTAATGTGTGATAATATTGTTGAAGTGTGTTGTATTAGTGTTTTCACCTCCTGCTTCAGCTGGGTGTAGATGAGAGATCCTGTGATAAATTTGGCCTTGAATTCTGAAGCAATACGCTCCTCTCCCTGTAGACAGTACAATCTGTGCACCCATTGAAGCACTGGTACGACCTTATTTTATTTTTGAAATGCACTGATAATTCATCGGAGCCATCCATTAATCCTTTCATTTCCACTGGATACACTGAAGCCTGCTCAATTATATTTCCATTATGACAACAATGAGTGTAAATTCCTCTGGTATTCTTTTCATCCCGGAAATACAACCCTCCGCATTTCAGACAGAGATTGTCCATTTCTCCACAGTTGTGTTCTTCAGTTCAGAACAGCTCTAGCTGTATAAAAAGTTTGTATCTGATGGTGATTTTGTCCTTCAATAACATTTAGACGGCGTTCTCTTGCATGTTGTAGCATGGATGACAATCGGCTATTTCTTTGTTCTTCCGTTTCTTCGGCTCTTCTCTGCTGACTACGTTGTCCCATTACTGCTAATCGGCTATTTCTTTGTTCTTCTGTTTCTTCGGGTCTTCTCTCTTACCCACGTTGTGCCATGTCTGACAATCGGCTATTTCTTTGTTCTTCTGTTTCTTCCGCTCTTCTGTCCTGGCCACATTGTGCCATAGTTGAAAATCGGCGGCTTCTTTCTTCTTCAGTTTCAACAACTCTCCTTTCACGTTTTCTAATTGCCTGCTGTCTAGCTGCATGACCCGGCGTTGCACGGGCGATCTTGAATAATGGGATATTCCCGGGCGGAGAGAAGTGAGATCACGTGAGGCCTTGGGATCCATATTTTTTCATATGCCCGGCTCCGTTTTTTTCCAACAAATATTGTTCACTTACTTTCCCCAACAAATGTAAATATTCTTTCAAATCCAGTCTTTTTATTACTAATTTTCATATGCCACCCTCCAGTTTATTCTTTATTGTCGCTATATTTTTATTTTCGCTGTCGGTTATGTTTTTATTGTCGCTAACGTAAACGTTACGTTCCTCCAAACATTTCCTTTGAATCCTATATTGTTTAATTAAAATTTTTAAATCCAACATTTTAATTACCTTATAGTTAATAACCCAGCGTTTCTCGGAATCCACATTTTTTCATATGCCCGTCTCTGTTTTTTCCCTACAAATATTATCACTAAGCTTCCCCAAAAAACGTAAATCTGTTTTGAATCCTCTCTTGTTGGATTAAAACTTTCAGTTCTAGCCTTTTTACTATCTTAAAGCAGTTTGGTTTGAATGAAAACGCGAGAATTATAATGCTTATAAATTAAAACAGATGAGCATGATATTTGTTTCGCAAAAGAAAAAATAAAACGAAATAAAAACAGAAACGATAAACAATTTAAAAGTACACCAAACTGATAAATTAAACACCAGAAACATATATTTTCGTCTTGTCCGTAATTGAATAATAATGAAAAAAACTGGATAAAAATGAATTAATATTTTCCCCCAACAAACGTAAATGTTGCGAAACACCGTACGTCAAAAAAGAAAGAAAAATGCAGGAAAACGATTTTTGTCCATTGTTAATAAATCCAAACACAGAAGCTCGCTCAAAAAAAAATACCAACTTCCGTTAAAGAAATAAAAAAAATGCAACACCTAATGTGAAAACTAATAATAGGGGAAAAAAGAAACCGCCGTGAATGAATTTACCATGCTGCCAATAGATGGTAGCACGTCAATTTAATCATTTTGACGTTTTTAATTAATCTCTTTTTAACTTTCCTTGGATTATTTTCCATTTTTTGGTTCTTACGGCTAGTTTCAGGATTCAGTGGTTCGTGAGAAGGACATACATACATACATACGTCTGTTGATGTTCGAATTTTAATAGGATATATGATAAATGTTTCTATAATGGGCTATCTCTTATAATGCGTCATTCCTTGAGGTCACGTGACACGTCTTGTCTTACCAATCGACCATTCCTTTGTTCTTCTAAATTTCTTTGGCTCTTCTCTCCTGGCTACGTTGTGCCATGTCCGACAATCGGCTATTTCTTTGTTCTTCTGTTTTCTTCGGTTTTTCTCTCCAGCCCGCGTTGTGCCATGTGTGACAATCCTCTATTTCGTTGTTCTTCGGTTTCTTCCGCTCTTCTCTTCTGGCCACGTTGTGCCATTACTGTCAATAGGCTATTAATTTGTTCTTCTGTCCTGGCCACTTTTTGCCATAGTTGAAAATAGGCCGTTTCTTTCTTCGTGAGTTTCAACAACTCTCCTTTCACGTTTCATAATTGCCTGCTGTCTACGGGCATCATCCCATGTAACTCCTCTTTTTCTTTTAGTCATCGGAAAAAGCGTGAATTGAACAAACCAAAAATAGTAACTTCTAAATATCAGTTTAAAATAGCAGCTACCAGAAATATTTAAACTTGATCAAATCAATGAATAATAATTAAAATCACTAACATAACTAATCTATATCTTTCGGCACATAACTTTACAGAAACAAAACACCCCTTTTAATTTCGTTAAAATGATTTTGTTGGACGTTATATCACGGGATAAAAAAAAAGAATTTATACACTTTCAACAATACATTTTTTTTATTTCTGTCAGCGTCACTTTTTTATTGTTGTTGTAACAATGTTCTTTAAAGTAAACGACTTCAACAATAAAATAAATTTTGAATTGCGCTGTAACAATGAAAAGTATTGTTATAAAGTATCCGAAACAATGAAAAGCATTGTTGTCAATTAGTTTTTAATTAATATCTTTTTCACTAATTAAAATTTCGGAATATAAATGGCCGAAACGGCTTCCCTGGATTATTCCCCATCTTTTGGTACCTTCCGCGCGCTTCTCCGTTCGGCGGTTCGTGAGAAGATAGAAGGACATACATACATACATACATACGTTTGTTTACCTTCGAATTTTAATAGAGTAGATTAGTTCTTAACTAATGTTATCCATTCTAACATTTATAAACATTTATGTGTTTCAGCTGGATGGAAAAAAATTACTTTTGACAGAAACTTTTTTTGAATTCCAGCAGGTTAAATAAATTAGTTTCAAGAACATTTTTTAAGCTTTAGAAATTATTTCAGTTTGGCAGTTAATGTTTTTCGTATAATATATGTCAGTTTATCATAATGTTTAGTCAAATTATTAGAAAAAACTTCCTGTTTGTACTTTTGCTTAGATATAAACAGCGCCAAATCCTGATAGGTTAAGCTAACTAATTAAAGCTCAGTAAGCATATAAAATTTATTATTCGACTGAAATAAATAAATAAAAATTGCAGTAAATGGTATGTAATAATTCGCGATATTGAGCTTCAACAAGATAAATTTGGCGAAATAACATTACTGAAAAAATATAAATCATAAATAATAAATAAATGAAATATCTATAACTAAATAATACAAGGCGAAATTTGCTGATAAAACGTGAACTGACAGATTAAATAGCAAATTTGATAAGTTTCAATATATGTGTGAAGAATCTAAAGAAAATTACGCACACAAAAAGAAAGAAAACCTAGAAAGAAAAATAATTTATAATAGTTAGAGTAGGAAAGCAAAAATTTCTCTTGAGAAAGGAAGAGTTACAGATTTGGCAATTTATCCCTGTGGTGGGTTCGAAATTTGGCAAATATAGAAAAATATCGCCATGATATCAAGCGTATTGTAAGGCTTCATTTTCAATGACAAGGTATCAGAGTATACGCCTCGAATTACTTTGACTAACACGATATGGTTTCGATATTATATGCAGCATTTCATTGAGTCAGCGAACCTGACTCTGCTGCAAAGAAGTATTAAATTCTGAGAATCTTTGAAAAGCAGATTTATGTCGCGTTATTTTTCATCTTTGTTATAGCATTTTTATTTTGCACTCTTTTATTTGCTTCTATTTGTTTCCTCATTTAGTAATCAATACCTAAGGCTAGCTCGAAATTTGGCGAATATCGAAAACATATCGCGAAGCTTTCACCACATACGATATCGAATATGTGGTTAATTTTTGATGCCAAGCAATGAAGATAAATCCTTACTTTGAAATGCAGAGGTATCATAGTATACGCTTCCATCAAGTATGGCTAACGCGATATGTATTCAATGACAGCGAAGGTTTCATTGAAATAGCGGAACTGACTCCGTTCCGTAGATGATTCAAGCCCAAAGAGATTAGACGCTCAAAGAGCAGCTATTCAAAATATTTGAATAGCTGCTCTTTATTTCATCTTTATTTTAGCATTTTTCGTTTTACCTCTTTCATTTTATCCTCATATTTTCTAATGCGGTTCTTGAGATAAATATTTTCTTTCTGAAATTGTATTATGATTGCTTTAAAAGTGAGACAGTGTGTCTAAATTTATTTATGCAATACAACAATCTTCATTAAAGGTATATTAAATACTAGTATTTTTTATGCATTTCTGAAAACTGTATGGTAGAACTTTTTAATTTCTGAACCTGTGATAAAAATATTTTCTTTAGTTGTGGAATGTAATAGACTAAACTACTAATATTCTAAATTTATAGTGGTTTATTTAAATTCAAAAATTATCATGTAAGGCATCTAAATTAAAAAACGCTCATTTTAATCAGAGTATAAAAATTAATAATTCTTTCATTTAAAGCCGACGATTGTAAATTTTGCTAGAATCCGTCATCATTTTTATTTATCTGTACATAATTTTTTTAAAATTGAAATGTTTGTTTTAGCGCTCCATATTTTTAACATGATAATGATCATAGGATGGTATACATTCTGTAAAGCGCATAATATAAAAATTGCGAGCACAGGGTCTGCGCACTCTGTAGAGTCGACCTTTGACCTAGAGCTACCACATTTGGGATGCAGTTACTTTCTGGATAACAATAGGTCATTAATAAAGGATTTTTTATATTATAATTACATTTTTGATTAAAAGCTAATCGAAGTTTTTTCCTCAATAAATTTCGAGTATATTATCGAAAAAATCATTTATACACTACTTTAAATTTCAAAACATTAGCTTTTCGTAAGTTTCAATTTTAAATCCGTGCAATTTTTTCTTTAATTTCAACAAATTTTCAAATGTTTAAACAGAGGTCCTAACAATGCTTTTTATTTTTGTAATAAAATTCAAACCAATATCATTTTTCATCAAATCTTTCAGTCATATGTTTTTACTACTGTTAACATTACGAAGAAAAACGAATTGCTTTCTTTCGACATTAACTGCAAAGTTGAATGTTCACTTTTATACTTTTCTCTGTGTCGATATATCAATTATTTTAAAATATGGATATCGAGAAATAATTCTTTTATATCCATTTTTTCGATGAATCGAAAATTGGCACAACCTTAGTTAAGATATCAGCATCTACAACTATTTTTCATCTAATTACAGCATAAAATCTTAAAATGTTTTAATGGGAATGCATTGAAAACTCTTTTTGTGAGCTACACATATGTTCTTTTTTAAACTTAAAGTTTTTCCTTTTTAGGATTATAAGAGATACACCAATAGACAAGAGCAATATATTACTGTTTATGTACACTATTAAAATTCGTAGGTAAACAAATGTATGTATCTATGTCCCTCTATTTTATCACAAACAACTGAACGCAGAGACTCGCTGAAAGTACCAAAAGACGGAAAAAATATAAGGAATCCATTTTGACCATTTAAAGTCCGAAATAATCATTAGTTAAAAGATATTAATTAATCCTCTCACGCTGAGAGAGGCGGTCCAGGGCGGTCTAAAAATTTCCCCTTAATGGGGATGAAGGCCGGTGTGAGGCGTTTGGCTAAATTTGAGGGGAGGTTAAGTTCTGAGATCGATTCGGAGATAAACGCGGTAGTGGGCCCAATTATCCTTGGCAACTAGAGACCATTTTCGTGCTCATTAACGGAAGATTATGGCAGGGTGTGGAGATGGGGTAAATGACCACCCAGGTTGGGAGATTGCAATTCATGTCGTATCCGGCAGAAAAATCCCGGTATTAAAGGGACTAGAAGTAAAACGTCGCCTCGGGATTAAATAGTTAATAACTTCAAAATGAATGAATATACTGCGCTGCCATCTGCCGGCAAAGAAAAAATTTCTTTTTTCTTCCTTTTATTAATTTTTCCCATCCGGTTCTGTTTCATTTTTTTATTCATTGAACGGAAGTTGTTTTGCATGAAAGGTTTTTTTTCTTTTAAGCGACATCTGTTAGTCTGGAAGGATAAAGTTCGATTTACATAAGCTCTCATTATAATTACTATTTTAATTTTAATATTTCTACAGAAAAATAAATTTATATATTTCAGAAGACCATTAAAAATATTTAACGAAAAAATTAATTCTGTAAATGCAAACAAGTATTTTTTAAAAAATGTCATACCTGAATTTATTTTGTGTGAAACTTTTCAAAACAAGATATTCCCGTTTTCCGCAGACATAGGGGAACTTCACACCTCATACATAACCATGCTGTTCTCTGCTCATTATTTTTTGTGCTGCAAAGTGTGCATCGTCTCCTCGGAATGTTTTTTGGAATGGGCCCGTCGTTAGTCGATCTTCTATCATCCGGCACAAATGGTTTATTCCTCTTTACTTGCGCTGGTTTATCTGATAGCTTTCTTTTCTTAGATGAACCTCCGATTGTTAACAGACTCTCAATTAAACTCATTCTAAATACTTTTACAGACTTCACATCATTTTTGTCACAAGGTAACATTTTGCACAAAATAAATGAGTTGATGACACTAACATCAAGAAAATGGAATAAAATTCTGTGCCACCATTTTTTACTTTTTCTGTCGATTTGATATAAATTTTTTAAATGAACGAAATAATCAACAAATCCCATATTTTTTTGTAGTCAACAATTGCTTGTGGGCAAATGACTTTTCTCTTTTCTCCATTTTTTTCTGTTCTGTTAACACTAGCCGCAGATGTAGGATTTTCTTGACATGAAAGGACAGAAACCGTTCTCTTCTCTTTCCATTTCATGCAAACTACGTTCTCTTCACTCACTGCCCAATGGAATTCACCTTGTTTTAGAATTTTGTCTTCTAGAAGATTCTTCGGAAGATTCCTTCTGTTCATCATAACAGTTCCACAAGCAAACACATTTTGTGCCTTTAGAAAAGAAAGTAATCCATAGGAGGTAAAGAAATTGTCAAAGTACACTCTGTGATTTTTTTCGAACAGTGTCCTGTAAAGCGACGAGACAACTCTTTCACCCAGTCCTTTTTCAATACTTTCGGCTGTCTTTCCAGTATAAATGTCAAATTGGCAGGCATAGCCACTTTCATCACATCGCATCCAAATTTTGCAGCCACGCTTTATTGGCTTTTTGGACATGTACTGTTTTAGGGAACTTCGATCATTAAATTTGATCATCGATTGATTGATTTTTGTTTGGCTTAAATAATGCCAAAAATCTCTCCGATAAATGATTTACAAGTGGTCGAACTTGGTATAGTTTATCATACTTTTCATTGCCTCTTGGAGGCTGGAGGCTATTATCATTTAAATGAATGTGAGATAAAAGCCAAGAAAATCGTTTTACTGACATATATTTAGAAATATAACTGCCATGTAAAAGTGGTGAAGCCGACCAGTAATCTCTATAACTAGACAATTTCTTAATACCCATGTAGAGGTTTATTCCAAAAAAGCAGAGCATCTCATTTACTGTAGTAAAAGTTTTTCCATTTTGCGTAGCATACAAGTTAGTTTGGAAAACGATTAGTTCTAGAAAGCTATATGTAAAGAAACACAAAAACACTTTGATCTTCGAAATTTCATGCATATAAAGTATATCTGCGGAGGGACCAGAGAGTTCTTCAAATACAGGGACATTTGAATCAAAGGGTATTTTTGTCCAAATGACTTTCCCTTCTTCAATAATTCTAGAAACTTCATCAGCACATATTTCTAACTCAGCCTCAGGCACTTCATCATCACAGATAATGAAAGTGTCATTTTTACAAATAAAATTGTTCTCATTTTCACTCAGATCTGTAGCTTCCGAATCATCGTCTGGAGGTAGGTCTTCGAAAAAAGCAAGAGCTTCAGCTGTAGAAAGATACTTTTTACGCCTTTTTTATAATCGGATAAAAATATACGTTTCTAAAAAGAACGAAAAGTTAAAAGAATATTCAGGTCTTGCTATCTATCTCAAGACTGAATGTAATGCACCGAAAAGAAAATAGTTCCGATGAATATCCCCTCCCCTTCTTGTTTGTTTACGTTCTCTCCTACTTTTGAGAAAACGCCGATTTTCCTAAGGGATAGTCCATTGCGAATAGCTGTTATCAACAACAATCAAAGGAAAGCTGTTTGAACCTATCAGCTTCCAGCAGTGCTTTTCTTCGCGCGATAATTTACAATCGATGGGCTTCTTACAGCGGTGGTTTTATTACAGTTTGTGTCCAGTTTCGGACATTAGTGCGTCATTTCCTTGCCTGAAATGTGTGATTAAATCTACTGATAACGAATTTCTGTTGCTTCCCAAACAATAAACCGTGGATAAGAGTAACATTTTGCATACAGAATATGGGTGGTCTTCTTTCTTCTTTAGATTTCAAAGAGAGCGACATCCATAAAAATACTATTGAAGAACTCTCCCCATTTGTGTACAGAACGTGGGAAACGGTTTCCACTTCAACCACAGTATACAGCTTCTACAGCTGTTCAAAGGAAATGTGCTAAATAACCAAATTTATGCTCCAAGGGCAACTAATAAAGAACGAACGACGGCGCGAGTCACCGAGGGAGTTGGGGAATGCTCAAGTCCCTTCAGGGGCGGTGGGAAATACGTCGTCCCACCCTCTCGTGGAAAAACTAAATGCAGAAAAATATTTTTATTCGGAAAATATTTTATTTTTAGACGATAGATCTTGAACCATATATCTTTATTTAAGAGAAAAATTTTTTAAGGTGGTGACCCTAAAAGGGATATAAGTTAAAGAAATGACACAGAGTAGTAAGTTTTGCCAAGAAACCAGCAAAACAATAAAATCCCGTAGCCCTAATCAAATGAATTTTATTTCCCTTTATATAAAATTTTTTATACTTGCACAGAGTTAACTCCACGAGTGCAAAGTAGCAAAGTTTTATGGTGTGGGAAACAACTTTTCCCGACAAAAATGTTTTATAAAATATTGGAGACGATTTTTTTTTTGTTTTGATTATACTAAATATCTCAAACATCGTCAAACAAGTCAGAATTTCCAGGTAATTGTTTGTCCATGGAAATATCCTAATTCTTAGCAATTAGTTTAAAGACCTCGAAATTCTTTTTTTCCGATTAATATTATCCAAAGATACTTAAAAAAAAATTAAATTTTATATTTTGTTTAGAGGCGTTTGGGTTTTAATCTAAACATAATATCATCGATTTCTTAAAGAAATGGCTGTCTTAACGGATTCTTTATCGCTTCTTCGTAAGCTTATATGTAAATTACTATCAATGTTTTTTAAGTTCAATACTTAAAATTATTCTGTTAAAGAAACTTATAGAAGAAAAAAAACTGGTCATACAAAGTTAAGTCGAGGCATTTAGTAGAAGAATCAAGACTAGCTGGAATTTGGGAATGATATAGTAAATAAATAGGCGAGTCCACTGTATAAAAGTAGGGTTATTATATTGTACAGATGGGGTATACAAATCAGTTAATATGTACTTTTTGTTTCAAACACCGCCTAGCACTTCTGGAGGATTTTATTACCGAAAGTGAAGACAGGGAACGAATAAGATTAGGGCTTTATCGGAGTTCTTTGCTACGTCTTTACCTTCATCCGGTTACCCACATTTCTTTTGATCATTCGTTTCCGATATCAATATTCTTTTTCGTTTTGAATAGTAATAGATCATTTTTATTCGAAACTTGTATAATAATTGTTCTAATTCCTAGTTCAAATAGTAATAAAAATTTTGTGAGTGGTAGTAATAATATTTCATACAATTTTCTTAAATTTTGCAAATTAGAAGCAGAAAGAGTGGAATTATGTAGTCCAATCGCACATCTAACGAAACAGATTAGTCAAATTGTAAGTAATGGCTAAGTAAAATGGAAACATCCCCACCTCTAGTTTTCATTTCACCCTATTTTTGTCAAATCAACTCCGCCCGACGCATGTGTAAATACGCGGATAGCGTTCGTATCTCAGAATAAGTACTTCATTCAATTATATACATAGGACTGGGTTTTCCATATGGAAAAGTAAGGGCTTGACTTAGGATTCATCATTCATGGGAGCGCATAAAAAGTATATCTGAAAAATTCAATAATATATTTAAGGCAAAAAATTATGTGATTTAGACTTTTATCCGTATACAGAAAATAAATTCATCAGTACAATTACTTTGACCTTCACTTCAGATTGAGCGGTCTTGCTGACATTTCAAGTATTTGTAATTTCTTTATCGCACACTGTCAAATACCAGTCTAAATTATATGGAAAAGCATTGTAAACTGATCTAACGTTTATTCAACATATAGAATGGACGTATATATTGGTTTAAACAAAAATGAACACAAAGAATAAATGTTTTGGGATCTTTAGATATTTCATCTTGAAAGGAACTTCTTAGAATTCTCATGGATAAAAACTCGACTCTTAGTCACGTCAGCTATCGATATAAGCAATTCATGCTTTGCAAAGGCTTTCAATTGTTTACTTACCGTTTTTAACCCTATAATAACGGTTCGGACGGTTTCGGGCGATCAGACGCTTATTATTTCACAGAGAGGAAAGCGGTTTCGCTTTTAAAGGATTAAACATTGTTTTTGGTTTAAAAATATACGAAATTTCTTTTAAGTAGAATAATTTATCAAACATATGTTCCTATTTCATGAAAAATGAATACTTTTTATAATAAAAAAATAATCTTATTAGTGGAACTTTCGTCTGAAATGATTAACAAAAATTGAGGCTTTAAAGAAAAAATACTTTTCCTACTCGATTTGCGGCATATACATGACAGTCCAAGAGAAATATTTCGCTACAAGACAGGAATATCTCGATAGTCTGTATCTTTTTCTCTGTCTTAATACCAACAAGTCAAGCTTCCTCGACTTGTCTTTGATACGAATATCAAAATGTTTATATAAATTATTTCTCCATTAAAGTTGAAAATTTTACTTCTGCGATTTATTAAGCAATTCTGTAGAATATTCGGAAATTTTTTTATACTTGCTAATTTCTGCATGTAATAAAAATTAGAGATGAGAATTCATAATTTTGTATTGCAATCTTTCTTCTGAAAGACTCGATTCTTCTCTAGAGTAGCCACCTTTAAGTTAAAAATTTTTCTAATAAGCAACCACTAAAAATTTTATAATTCTATATTGACCTATCAAATTTTGATTATTGTAGTCTAATCTGTGATCCATACTACAAAAAAATATGAAAAAAATCGACAACAAATATAAGCTATATTGGGAAGTTATGTGTTTTCCAAAAAGTAATTCGTTTTGTTCGGAGGATGTATCTTCTTCACGTCTTTATAATATTTTCGATATTCCTTGTTTGAAATCCGGACGAGATCTTTAATGTCAAGCATGTGCATTTCTTTTAATATCATCCGTGTGTTGATATACTGACATTTATTTACTGTACAAACCAGAACTTTAGAAATTTATACGACAAATTTCATTATATTCATAGTTGCCCCTATACATAAAATCTTTCGTTTACCAGCTCGGACATAAAAGTCCAAGCTTTAAATTAAAGAAATAATTTTACTGGCCGCATTCAGTTTGTAAGGACGATTTTAATAAAATTTATATAAGAAAATCTATATTTAAAGTAGTGGTGATGCTTTTATAAACATGACTATGCACATCTAATTTCACCTATCGCCATTTCAGCATATATAATGGAAGTATACATTGATTTACACAAAAATGAACACAATCAATATATTTTTTCAGACCTTTATATAAAGAAAGTGACGAAAAATTCAGAAAATATACATGGTTGAAACCTCGCCTGTTTTACAAGTTAATTATCTATAGAAATGAATTATACTTTCACAACAGTATTCAATTTTTTTACTCAACATTATTCAACATGAAATTTGCTGAAAAATAAAGTTATAACATTTTTTAAATAAAATAATTCATCAAACATTTCTCCTTGGCCTTGGTGAAACAATATTTTTATAATGTAAAACAATTTCCTCTTCGCGATATATTTGCAGAATTTCATCTGAAACGATTAAAAAATCCGACTTTGTAATGAAAATTAATTTTCCAACTCGATTTGCGGAATATAAATGCCAGACAAAGAGCAACATTTCTCTGTACTACCGGACTATCTATAGTATCTCCTTCTCTGTCATAATTATACCAAGTGAAGCTTCCTTGATTTATCTTTGATTAAAGCAAGGATAATAGAAAAAAAAATCATAGAATATTGCACTTATCAAAATCATAAGTTTTGTATAAATGTTTCCGCAATTAAAGTGGTGAATGACACTTCTGTAGTTTATTATGTACGCAATTCAGTACAATATTCGAAAATTTCAATTTACTTGCTTATTTCGACATCTGATACAAATTACGAATGAGAAGACAAAAATTGGTAAAACTCTAATTTAAAGTGTGGTTTTGCTCCCTGCCTCTTAGCATCTCTAACTATTTGTCACCAAGAGATAGATGCCTCGATGATGAAAAAACATTTGTTTCGGGTGCACTACATAACTTGCGGCATCTGAGAAGAGAGATTGTGCACGCGCTGCCTGCGGCATTTGAAATCGGTGCGGTGCAAGATATTTTAACTTAAAAGGACATCCTACGTCTTCTCTGACAACGAGAACCTACTAGTTACGCTTGTTCATTAAAGACGTAAAGCATCAAAACGATTGATTTCTCTATTTTGATCCTTCAATCTCAAGGCTACAAAATTGGCGTTGCCACACGGAGTTGCGCCAAGTCAAAATCGCGGAAAACAAAACCGCGCAGTAAAGTTCAGTTTTACCCAAATTTTGTATTGCAACCTTATTTTCTGAAGGCTCTATTCATCTCTCTAATAGTCACAATACAGATAAAGATAACCACATTGTTATTGTTTGTTGACTGATCAATTTTTGAATATCGTCTTATAATTTTGTATCCATCCTACAAAACTAAATGCTAAATTCTACATTACGTAGATACAGAATAAATTTGGCATAATCTATTTTTTAAATCTTATCATTTTTGTAAACAGGATGTATTATCATCATATCTGCATAATATATTTAAACGAATAACGAATTTGATATAACGAAGTTATACTTCATATACGCTTTTTGTAAATTTATACGTCATATGATTAATTGTTGTGTCATACCTCTATTCATTTCGCTGTATAAACTGCAACTTTTAGAACGCAAACGCTTATTAAGGAGTATTTGAAATTTTAAAAAATTAACTTGTATTCCGAAGACCTTGCTATTTTTTATATACAATTTAATGATTTTTAAGAACAAATATTTACTACTTTTAAATTATTAATTTATTTTTAATGTTTTAAAATTGAATGCATGTTATTTTTAAACGACTACTTTTAAATTTTTTAAAAATATATTGGTTATAATTTTTAAATTCCTAAACAAACATTTATTTTTTAGTTTTCTCAAATTCTTTTCTTTTTCAAATGTTCGGATTTTGTCGCTAAAGATTGAAACCGGAATTTTTTTTAGAGTTAGACATGACTTTTATTTTTATGGTTATAGCTGCAGTCGTTTTAATGTTAAAGGGATATAAACGATTTATGAGGACACACTGTATTTAATGAAATTAAAAATAATGTAGTAGCTTTAATTACTGATTATTCTTTTAAAGTACATTGTTATATTTTATTTGTATCAAATTTTTTTTTGAAATTCAGTGGTCTTTTTTATTTCACTAGTATTTTAAAATCTGCTTTCCTTCCAGTCTCCTAGAAATGTAGCTAAGGATATTAAAAATATTATTTTTTTATTTTAATTAAATATAGTGGCAATACAGCAAAACACTGTGCCCCAAAAGTGTTTTTAGGAAAACGCTGTAGCATATTTATATCTCTACTAATAAAAAAGGAGAATATGTGCGTATTTGCGCTCATCAGAGCAAACCGTTGAACTTACGAGCTTTAAACTTGGCTCAAACATACTTTGGAGGTTAAAATGTACCCATTAAAGTGGTACATTTTACTTTTGTGATTTTTTAAGTACACTATTCTGTAGAATATTAGGAAATTTTTATATGCTTGCTTCTTTCGGCATCTAATAAAAATTAGAAATGAGAATTCAGAATTTTGTATTGCAATCTTTCCATTCAAAGACTGGATTCTTCTCTATAGAAACCACCTTGTTTGAAATCTCGACGAGATCTTTCATGTATGCTTTTCTCACAAAATCGCCATTGTAGTGATATAATCGCATTCATTTCGCTGTATTAACCAGAATTTTTAAAAACAACCGTTTTTTAGAAATGTATACGTCAAATTTCATTATATTCATAATTGCCCCTATAAATAAAATCTTTTGTTTACCAGGTCGGACCTAAAAGTCCAAGCTTTAAATTAAAGAAATATTTGAGAATATAAATGCATTTTTGCGCGAATGATTTTAATAACATTTATATAAGAAAATTTATATTTTAAATAGTGGTGTCGCTTTTATGAACATGTGTATGCACATATAATTTCACCTACCGCTTTTTCAGCATATATAATGGAAATATACATTGGTTTACACAAAAATGAATACAGTCAGTAAATGTTTTTTCAGATCTTTAGATAAAGCAAGAGAAGAAAAATTCACAAAATGTACATGGTTGAAATCTCGCAGGTGTAAATGTGGAGTTTATGGTACCTACCTGTTCTTCGCCAATTCATGGCGCAATTTCATGTGCCGTCGCCAAATACTGTTTCGGATGTGCACTGCTGTGTTTATTGCTCTCTTGCGCATGCGTCACCTGAAAAGGATTGAGCATACAATGCCTGCGGCATTTCAAGTGTCTACTCTGCTGTTTTTTTTTAACTTAAAAAAACATCAGCGGCTTCGCTTTTCAACATAGCAGGAAAATAGTAGCTTCGCTTTTTCATTGAACGTTAGTAATCAAGGTTTTAAAAAAATTCCGAAAACGAGAATTTCCGCACACAACGCCTGCGGCATTTCAAACGTGTACTGGACGGTTTACTATAATTAAAAAACAACAGCTGCTTCACTTTCAGCATAGCGGAATACTCGTAGCTTCGCTTATTAATTGAGAAACGAAACACACAGAATAAAATACACAGTACTCAACCGATATTCAAACCGAAGAATTCGAAACGAAGTTTTATTTAAATTCGAATGAATCAACCAATCACAACGAAGACACAAACAAAACAGCCCAATCCAAACGAGGCGCAGTAAGACGTGATGTGCAAAACACCGATGAATAGAGTAATTTCCGCGCATGTCAATCGTTAAAAATTTTATTGAGCAACTAAAACAAATGTTCTAAAATCTCTGTTCTTGGCGGCAAAGAGTTGGCAATCCTAAGAGGAACGAAGTAAGTGAGTACGTAAACACCCCATTAAACCTCGCATGTTATACAAACCAGTTACCTAAGCAAATGATTTATACTTTGCAACGATATTCTATTTTTTTTACACAAACACTATTTAACATAATTTTTGCTGAATAATAAGTTATAACCTTTTTTTTAAGCAAAAATAATTCACCAAACAATTTCCCCTTGGTTAAGGTGAATGAATATTTTTATAATGTAAAACAATTTCCTCTTCGTGATATTTATTGCGGAACTTCCATCTGAAACAATTAACAAATCCGACGTTTTCATGAAAATTAATTTCTCCAACGTGATTTGCGGAATATAAATGGCAGACAATGAGCAAAATTTAT
This sequence comes from Araneus ventricosus, assembly GCA_013235015.1. Taxonomy (NCBI): domain Eukaryota; kingdom Metazoa; phylum Arthropoda; class Arachnida; order Araneae; family Araneidae; genus Araneus; species Araneus ventricosus. Next base: position 90,092 of record BGPR01003891.1, read on the forward strand.
CTGTAATGCCGGACTATCCCAACAGCCAGTATCTCATTCTCTGTTATAATTAAACGAAATGAAGCTTCCTTGATTTGTTTTTGATTAAAGGAAGAATAATAGAAAAAAACATGGAATATTACTTTTACCAAGATGATAGGTTTTATATAAATTTTTGTTAAATTAATGTGGCAAATTACAGTTCTGTGAATAATTATGTACGCAATTTAGTACAATATTCGAATATTTTAATATGTTTCTAAAAAAACTACGAATGCGAAGTAAAAATTTGGTGAAACTCTAATTCACTTTGTGGTTTTGCTTTCTGCCTCTTAGTATTGCTAAGTGTTTTTCGTCTAGAGATAGAAGACTCGATGGAGAGAAAACATTTGTTTCGGGTCGCAGCGATCTTTTTATTTTTCTCTTGCTCATTCGATGCTTGCGGCATCTGAAAAGGATAGATTGCGCACGTGATGTCTGTGGCATAATAATTGGATACAGGCAAAGTTTTTTAACTTAAAAGAACAACCTAAGGTTTCACAAGCAGCGGTAGCCGGAACCTAGTAGTTATGCTTGCTCATTGAAAACGTTAAGCATCAAAAGGAATGAATTCACTATTTCGATTCTTCTATCTCCTGGCGATAAAATTGTCGATGCCACTCGGAGAGTCAAAATCGAGCCGTAAAGTTCAGTTTTACCCAAAATTTTGTATTGCGACATTATTTTTCAAAGGCCTGATTCATCTCTATGGTATCCACATTAAAGATAAGGATAACAAAATTAAAATTCTCTTTTGACCTACCAATTTTTTCAAATTGTAGTCTATTTTTTGATTCAAGGAAGGGGGCAAGGAAAATTTATATAATTTTTTTCAAAATAACACATAATAATTAACATTATATTTAATTAAAGCTAAGTTAATTATTATTCAAATAATTTAAATATTATAAATGATTATTTGGAATAATTAACAATTTTATGATGCCTGGACAGAAAAATTTGTCTGACGGAATGACAAGTAATAATGTAAAATTAAAGAATTAAGAACATAAATCTCATAGCGAATGAAGTGTACCATTCTGATATTGGAAGCAAATTTCGCTATTAAGATTTAAATATTATAACAAAATTAAACGATAGCCGAAACAAATGAAAATAATTATTAATTTATATTAAACTTATATATACATATATATAATAGATTATAATTTATCAGCATCATTTGATAATTTTATTACAAGGGTTTCTCCTACTTTTAGCATATAAAAGGGTAGGAATCCACGAGGAGAAGTTTCATAGTAGTAACAGTTTTACTAAAAAAAGGTTTATTATTTAAGGTTATCTGATAACATTCGGGGAAAGGGACATTCTTCAAACAACGATATTTGCAGCAGCATTTTTGTTTTTCCAATTGCCTTTATACTATAACTAAACAAACATACAAAAATTTCATTACTTATATAGTTAAGAAAACTTTTAATTTGAGGATTTTTTACACTAAATTTGATCTTCTTTTTAAACACACTCGATCGAAAAAAGGGACCAGAATGATGTATCCTTTACAATTAATATTAGCTAGACACTGACCCAAAGGTTTTACAATATTTATAAGTACATGGAATTTATATGAATTTTAGAGGGAATTTTTTTTTGTCAATATGGATTCAGAATAATTTAGGTATGAATCCATTCAACAGGTTCAGTGCGTACTTAATTATGTACTTTGACTGTGGTTAATAAGCTGCTGTATGATATATATTTACTTTTCATCGTCAAATTGCAATCGATATTATTTTATTAATGAAATATTCGTATCTTAATGCAACAGATCTCAACAAACAGATATTTTACAGCAAAATAAATTTAATCTCTATTTCTACATTTTACCCCCTCCATTTGTTTATATTGAAATTCGCACCATTTGGCTACAACAAATGAACTCTTCTTAATATGCCTATATTTCAAAAAAGTGGCGAAAACAGCTGTCTAAGGTTTCTTTAAATTGACTCTAAGCATTAGGTATTATCATATTGAAATACAATATAACAAACTAAAAAACCTTCAGAATTTGTTGCTGAAAAAGTAATGATCGAATAAATAAAATGCAGTTCCTTTTCTTTTGTGATTTGTGAAATTGGAATTAGGAAAAACAAGGCGAAAGGCGTATGCAATTACTGTATTATCCTATCGCCAAACTCCAGTATAAAACAAATATTCTATTTTTCACAAATAATTTAACCGACAAGTGATAAATAGCCGATGGAAGTAACTATTCATAATAATTTTCATCCTTCGTGTTCCCTCTTAGCCCACCGACCAATTTCAGTCCGAAAAATGCGATTTATTTGTCGGTTATACTGCCAAATGTGGGGTCGAAATATACTCTGAATAGACTATCAAATCAGATGTCCGCCGTTCTGTCCACTTAAAAGTTATACGGTCGTCAAATTTGGACAGAAAATGCTTATTTCGACCGTTTACTATGTAAATACTTTTAGATGGGTTTTAAATTATCAGATTCCTTGATACCCATCTCTTCACATTTCCCTCCCAAAACGGTAAATATTTTTGCCAATGAAAGTCTAAACTTCTTGCCGACGCGTATGCAAGCAGTCACCGACATGGGGGCAATTTCCCATCTTTCTCCTCCTCCTCGCCTACTATCGCCGTCCCAGTTAATTAAAAACCTTCTGAGCGCCCAATTATTTTGAACTTTTAGCTGTCAGATTAGAAAGCTTTTAGAATTAGCTTTTAAAGTAAATGAATCTATCTTTTTTTGTATTTAGTTATATCTCTGAAATCTTAAGAATACTTTATCCATGATTGTTTAAAAAAATATACATATAAATACAAGCTATCTGTTTTTCAACTTAACATGGAAAACGTAAAAAGGCGTTTGCACCGCTCGGAGGGTTAATAAATGAAAACCATCTTTCAGCAGTGCGTTATTGGAAGCTCAACATTTTGTAATATTTTTTTAAATGTCAAATATACTCAAAATTTATACACACGAAAGCACCGTTTATAAATTTTTCATTTATACGTCTTCACAGTGCCGACTCATTTTTATTCAATGTAAAGATAAAGTGCTTCGTTTATACGACGCAAAGCTTCGGAAAGACGTCGTTTCTCTCGTTCTAAAATGTGAAAAATTCCTCTTTTCTAGTATGTGAACTGTAATAAAGATAACATAACATGGAAATTATTCAAAATTGAGGAATTAAAAGAAGTCAAATTATCTCGCGATAATTTCAGCGATGATGAAAAAATTATTCCATCTCCCTTTAAGGACGCTTGTTTCTTTTGTCAAAAGAATAGTGAAAAAACATTCAGTGAATTTAATTCGATTTATAATGATGTACTGAATACTCACAGACAATCTGCACATCAGACAACAGTTAAAGATTTTCTTAATTAAACGTATACCTACATGTTTGTACATAATATAAGCTAAGTTTAATTAGTACTCAAGATATGCAATATAAAGGAATGATTTTTCTCACTTTTATGGTAAACGTTTAATTTTAAAATTTAATTATTGTTGTATATACTAGGTAGTAATAAACTGGTACTTTCGTAAAAAAGTTTAATATTAATACCTTTAAATGAACTTGCATTCGTAGCATTAAATTAGTAATAATGAAAGTTGTTTAGTAATATTTCGATCATGCGTCTTTTCCTTTTTATGTCAGTCCCTTGAAAGACTTCTAAATGGTTCTTTACTGTATTTGATTACTTCAAAAGTGGAGCATAACTCACATAGATTATTAATTGCTTTTCCTTAAAAATATACAACTTCGTCCCATTCGCAAACAATATCGAATCAGCTATTGAAGGAGATATCAACTATTTATCGTCGGTTAATTTTATGATACATTATTTTAAACAATTTTGAATTGTTCATAGTCTGCTAATTTTTAGATTATTAGTCTTTTCACAGCGAAGAAACTCCGGTTATTTTTATTTTAAGCGGAAACAAAGAACTTGGAAGTAATATCCGATTTGCTTGACCATATCAAGTGAAGGAAAATTTTAATTTTTAAAAATATATTATGCTCCTTTAAGTGCATCGTTTTACAGCGAAAATACATAATTTTATTTTACAATCAAAACTACTTTTATGAATAAGCTGAAATGTTGCATGGACTTCTAAAATAGCCTTCTGCCTAGACTCCTATTTACATTTATGAGTGTTTATGCTGAAAAGATTTGAAGCATGGATTTTATAAGTATTGCATATGCTCAAAATTAATGGAATAAAAAATATTAGTGCAGAAAGTGTAGAATACTTCATAGTATTACAACAAAAAGATTCTTGGTCAATAACTAGATTATTTCTCAAGCCATCAATTAAAATTCAAAATTTTATTTTAATATTAGAGATTCAAAATTTTATTTGCAACGAATGGAGCTGCGATGATTAAATTTTGTATCCGAGCATAAATTCTTATGCAGTTTTGCGATTCTTTCGCGAAAATGCGTGTTATCTTTGGAAACTTTTAAGAGGGTGCTATTATAGATATGTAGATGACCGCCTTAATGAAATTTTTAGGCATGGAATCTTTTACTAGACGATATTTCCTGGAAATTGGTAGTTTGCGTTATAATATGCGATGAACGAAGGCAGAATAAGACTGGGTAGATACTTTTTTTCCAGGATTGCGTATATCTCTTGTAGTACATAAATCTCAGTGTCAAGCATTTTAATCAAACACCCACCTTTCTTCGTTTACTACGCACTGGTATGTGACGAATCATCGTTGGTCCAAGCAAAGCAGTTTCACATCCTGCCAGTCCTCGTATGGCTCATCCGAAACTAAATTCTATTCTTTGTTAGCTAAAGCATTCGAATTTATTTTCAAGCTGGTAGTTAAATTTATTATAAGCATTGAGAAGAAAAATAGTCTCACTACAAAAGAACGAAGTACCCAGCTTATCATTCTTTTATTTGTGGTTTTTATTTTATCTTAAAATTTCCGACCATTCTACTAATTTGATTACATTATAAACTATGGAATTTAAAATTTACACTTTTAGTTTTTGATTTGTTTCTTAATAAAAGTTTGAACAATGTAGGAGTTAATGATATATATATATATATAGTTCAATACTGAGGTTTTATTGCAGACGTTTCAAGATATAATTCTTTAAATATTGCCATTATGCTGACAGACATTGGGGTGCAGAGGAATTTTGTGCACTTTCCCATTGGGTTTCATTCTTGCGAAGTTGTAGCATTTGACTAACTTAGGAATTTTGCATATCGCGTGGGCTGGTATAGGGTTATCTGATGCGAGAGCTATGTCATTTTCTTTACAACGTCAAATTTGTTAATCTTCTCTTGACGAAAGTTTCAAAAATTAATATTTAAAAGAACAAATTGTTGAAGCGATGTTTAACTAAATAAATATTGTTTAATGTTTTACTTATCCCTTAATGTAGAGATCAAAAAATATTATTCATTGAGATATTTTTGTCTAAACAAATGAATACTTTCAGCCTTTATGGTGATTAAACGAAAGATGAATTTTCACTTTTCATACAGATATTTTTTTCATATATGTTACATAGAAAATCAATAAAAATTAAATGTAGCTATAATCATTTGCATTTTACTAAAGAACAAAAGAAATTTGAATCTATAGCCCTAAGACGCTAATGTTTTAAACATTATTCGTCTTTTTACTTGATAACATGAGTAATTGCATTTTGTGTATAACGAAATTTACTTCAAGCAATTTACAGAAACTCAATGAATATATCCAATTATATATTGCATGTGAGAGCAACAGTGTTTACAAATGACGAACTATAAAAAAAATATCCGTGACAATGCTTAGATTTTCAGTTAGTTGCCCCGGGAAAAAACACAAGAGATTGATTGGACGAAAAAATTAAATTGATTTGAATTTCATTACAACAATTAAAATATTATTATAAATTGTGTTTAAAATTAATTTTGAAAACTTTATCAAAATTGATGAAAACTTTTTATGGAAAGAAATATATTACTGAAAGGTTTTTTTTTTTTTAATTTTAAGAGAATAAGTTTTAAAATTCATTTCTGGCTGTAATAGTTTCAGTAGTTATCTTAGAAAAAGTTAAAAATTTCCCTTAGTTTTTAATTAATTGAAATTCTAATAAAACTTTTAAAAAACTATGTGAGTTACACATTTTCACATTCTTTCTGCGAAATTTAGGTGATCTATATCTGCTCTGTAGAACGTTACTTTAAATGCATTAAGATTTTTACATCACATTATCTACAATAAGAATGCGAATATAGAAACATCATTGTGTTAACAGAATTATTTATATACGGGATCATTTTCAGAGACGGCTCTTTCTAAATCACCGTGAGGGTGCTGTAACTAAATGTTCTACACAGCATAGTGTTATTTTCTTTATTAATCAAATTAGACCAATTTCATTGTATAGTTAAACAATTAGTTATAAGTATTAATTTGATTTCACACTTGATGAAGATTATTTTTAATATAGTTAGGTTAAGTTATATTAACGTCCCATTTGGAAGCAACAGGAGGACTATTTTTGGACAGTCATCGTATATTTGAGCCGTGGTCAAATGATGAGGACGGCGCCTTAGCTTTCACCCACTCTACAGACTTCCACACTACACCAGCGGGAAGACTTTTTACTTCCTACGAATGATTTATCTGGCAACAGCTAAATACACGATGGATATTCAGTAGAATCGGGTTTCGAACCGAGAAGCTTCCGGCTCCAAGGCCGACACCTTAACACTAGGGAACCACAGCCTTTTTTCAATATAGAAATCTTAATTAAGAAATTACTAATATTTAATTAATAACTAAAATAGTTTTAAAATGAATCTTTACAATAATTTTAGTTACGTTACTTACTCTTGCTTATAAAGATTTATACGTGTAACTACCAATATTAATAACATTATCTTTTTTAATTAAATATTGAGACAAAAGATCAAACCACGGTGCATTACAAATGTATTTAAAAAATAAGGTGTAGCATATTTATATATCTCTACTAATAAGAATGGAGAATGTGCGTGTATTTGCGCTCCACGGGGCAGACCGTTAAACCT
>BGPR01003891.1:112154-125071 GCA_013235015.1 Araneus ventricosus
CTATTCGATCTCGTGGGGTTACTCACAGGCAATTTCGAGACCTTCTTCAGTCCGTGCAATCTGAATACTCTGATGTACTGTATTACACGAAAGTAAGGTGGCTTAGTGCAGGATGTGTTTTCGAGCGAGTTTGGCAGCTGAAAGACGACATTGTGTCGTTCTTCCATGAGAAACAGCGTTCTGCGGAGTGCGAAATGTTAGAAGATACAGAATGGTTTTCGGACTTTGCATTTTTCACAGATCTTCTTTGTCATATGAACAACTTGAATGTCAAGATGCAAGGGAAAAATCAATTTATCGACGATATCTGGGCCCATCTCAAAGCTTTTAAACTAAAACTTAATCTGTTTGCTGGGCAGCTAGCTAAGAACGAATTGTCTCATTTCTCGAGGTTAAATTCAATACCCTCAGTAAATGAAGAGAAGCTTAAGAATTATAAAGATGGCTTGAAAAAACTGCATTTTGAGTTCGAACGCAGATTTCAAGATTTCAGTGCCATTCAAACAGAATTGGATATTTTTACCATGACTTTCAACGTAAATTGTGAAGCAGTAAGGTCAGATTTGCAGCTTGAATTAATTGAGTAGCAATCTAACAATAATCTCAAGCAGTCGTTTCTAAATATGCCAAAGTTAGAGTTTTACAAATCATTATCGAAAGTAAGTTTCCCAAATTTAATATCTCACGCCCAGAAAATCAGTGCTATGTTTGCTTCATCTTATATATGTGAACAAGTGTTTTCAACTATGAACCTTAGAAAGAATTATTTCAGAAGTAGACTGACAGATGAGCATTTAGCCTCGTTCCTTAGAATCAGTACATCTCACTTCGAACCTCAATATAAGGAACTTTTAAAAATGAAATCGCAATTTCATTCATCTCATTAACATATTTAAATTGTAATACTTGTATATTGTTTTTAAAATTTTAGAAAAATTTATCTTGGTCCGCCAAACTTTCTTTTTTCGATTTTTGGCCCACGACCGAAAAAGTTTGCCCATCCCTGTACTATAGGATTGCTTGTATTACTTTTTTAAATTTAGGCTTTATTGGTATATCTGTCTATTGGATTAATCTAATTATCTTTTTAAAGCTTCTTGATTCATGTACTTGAATAATGTAAATTTTATGTACATGAAGTTTTTAATTTATAGATTTCCTCAACTTTTTCAGCCCTGACGAGTTCTACTAAGAAAACCGACATTTGTAAAACTAATAATATCAAACGCATAATTAGGAAACGTGTTAATGTTGAGAGAAACTAAGTATTTCATGGAAGAAATTCGGCGATCCTGAAACAGTTGACATACAAGAAAAGTATCTGGCACCATTAGACGGCATTACATTTCCTAATTAAGACACTTACAGGTTAGACAGCTGCAAACTGGATAAAATTCCATGCCAGGATTAAATAAAGACACGCAAGTTATATTCGCATTTCCAGTACAAATGAAATTGACACTGTGAACTAGCAAATTTTGATCACATCCTTTTTATCCCAATAAATGTGAACACCTTATTAAAAATTCGAATATCGTAGAATATTGTCGAAAAAATAAAAATAATTTAAAGAAAACATGAAAAGCAGATTTCTGAAATTTAATTAAGCCGAGGTGAGTGAAGGGATGAAATAGCAGAATTGGATAGATACAAATGAATAGAAACCTCTTGAAAGAGAGTCTTATGCTTGATTCACATTTCTAAATTAGAAAAAATTAAAATGTATCTAAAAATTCCTACAATTTTTTGACCTTCAAGATTAGTTTCCTATATTTTAGAAAAAGTAAGTATTTTGGACTACTCATTCCAAGAAATTAACGAGTCTTCTGATGATGAAAAGATTGAAATAGTTGCAGAAAAAAATGTTAACTACTAAAAAGGCAGTATTGAAAATTCTAAGACATCAGGTAATCAGATGATTGTAGTGATGAAGAAATAAAATATTAGATAAAACACCAGTCCAGAAGAAATTAAAAATATTGTAATCAGAAGCCTTTGAAAGAACTCAAATGCTTAGCTTCTAAAACCTTTTACTAAGTGGTTGTTTCTATCTTACTTCTCGAATTTTTAGAGCATCATGCTTCTTATGCTACCAAAGGATCCATAGCTTTAAAAAGAGAAATTAGAAATTTTACTCAAGAAGGAAGATAAATATATATATATCAAAACAAACAGGAAACAAAAGACAAAATTCAGAAACATACGAGAAACACAGGACAAAAAAGGAAGACAAAAATTTAATAAATTGAAAAATATCATGTCGAACCGCTCGTCAGGCAGAGAGGCTCGCCTATGATATTAATAAGTTCTTTTTTCTGCTAACGACATACGAAAACCGTAAAAATATGTCGCTATCCCCTCAAAAAGCACAAGACAATTAAAAATGGAAAATTCTGGAATAAAAGACAAATACAATGAAGATGATTTTAAAAAATAAATCGAAAGCAAAAAATCCGAATACAAAAGACCTAGAATAAAACTAAGACAGTAGTATCACAAACAATAAAAGAGGGAAAAGGCTTACCACCGCCAGGAATAAGCAAACAGGACAATGAGAAGCACGAGGAAATGGACGCCAAACCAGTTATTGCTGTTGCCAAACAGAGGAAGAAAAAGAGAAAAAGGCCTTTAGTGCAGTCATTAGGTTCTGGTGGAGTTGTAATTCTTTACTCCTATATGTTTTTAGGTTGCTGATTGCGAATCTGAGTTTTCCCACCAAAACTTTTTGTTGGAATTTTAGTTATAGCCAAAAACCATGGAAAAATGGACTTTCCCACAGTTTTTTGCTTATAACTCAAAAACTATCAACTTTTTTCTATTACACTGCGCTGCAAAAAAAATTTTTTTCGATCCCTGATACCATTCCTTCTGATTCTTATGTAAAATGACCTCCTAAGTCCAAATATGACCCCCATTTTGCTCCATCACCCCCCGGTTTCTCGGGAAGCCCCCCCCCCCAATTTGTAACAGTGTGTGGTAATTTTATGCCCATAAATTTAATTTGGAGGGGATGAAAGCATTATTTTAACCATTAAATGTCTTCTGAGGGGCTACAGAGGTGAAAAGTTCTAAAATATGAACATTTATAGGAAAGGGGGAGATTTGGGGGGATTTTTGCCCTTCAAATTAAAAAAAAAATCAGTAAAAATTATGGGGTTTTTTTTGCAATTTTTTCAATTATTTTCTACATATTCCAGCTTTCAGTCCCCCCTTTCCCTCACCTAAACACCCCAAATAATAAAAATATATAGCAACAGTTTTGGCTAAAAGCGGGTGAGGGGGAGAGGTCCTGAAGCCCTCACAAGAAAGTTTGGAAGATTCACTGTACAACGTTACTGCTCTTTATTTTTATCACTGTTCTGTAATTTTATGGTCATGAATTTGAATTGGAGGGGAAGGAATATTTCAACACTTAAATTTAAAAATAAAAATATAATATATAATAAATAATAATAATAATAGATATTATAATATAAAATATAATAAATGTAATTTATAATATAGTACTATAATATAGTAATATATATCTGGTGCTTGCTTTCATCTTGTACCATGAAGTAGAAATTTTTCGTACCAATGACCAGCAATATTCTGACATGTTCGCATTCCACTTCCCTGAAAATCTCCTCTCGAACTGAGCAATGCCTTGATGGAACCGCTCCCACTGTTCATCCGAAACTGCTCATAACTTTTCAGGGAAAAACTTCAGGTGTGAGTGAAGGTAAAGCTCTTTAAGCGACAAGTTGCACTGCATGGCCTTGTACGCTGACAGCAATTCCTCGACATTAGTGACACTCACACAAAGGGATAACTTTTTTTGCTACCCAAAAAGTTCGTACACACGGTTTTGAATGCAGCCATGCTCGTTTTTCTTTGCGATTCAGGTATTTCATAAACGTTGAATCTTTAAAAAGTTCCTTCCTTGATTTTAGCCTCACTAAGACGAGGAAATTTAGTTTTCAAAAAGTTAAATCCATCACCTGTCTTATACATTCCTTTCACAAACTATTCGATCAATCCGAGTTTGATGTGCAAAAGCGACAACGTTGTACAGTGAATCTTCAATACTTTATTTTTATATATTAATTTTATTTATTATATATTATATATATATTTTTTAATTTAAGTGTTAAAATAATCCTTTCCCCCTCTAAATCATATTCATTGCCATAAATTTACAGAACAGTGATAAATATAAAGAGCGCCAACGTTGTACAGTGAATCTTCCAAACTTTCTTGTGAGGGCTTCGGAACCTCTCCCCCTCACCCGCTTTTAGCGAAAATTGTTGCTATATATTTTTATTATTTGGGGTGATTGGGAGAGAAAAGGGGAGCTGGAAGCTGGAAAATGTAGAAAATAAGTGAAAAAATTGCGAAAACAAACTAGAAAAACCGGTCATTTTTATTGATTTTTTTTTAAATTTGAGGGGACAAATCCCTACCCAAATCTCTCCCTTGCTACAAATGTTCATATTGTAGAATTTTTCACCTCTGTAGACTCTCAGAAGACATTTAACGGTTAAAATAATCGCTTTCCCGCTCCAAAACAAATTCATGGCCACAAGATTACCGAAAAGTGATAAAAATGGGGGGGGGGACGTCCCGAGAAACCGGTGGGCCATGGGACACAATGGGGGTCATATTCGGTATTAGGGGGTCAATTTACATAGGAATTTGCAGGAATGGTGCCGGGGCCGATTTTCATGCAGAGCAGTGTTATCATCCTACATCAAAATAATCAACACAATATTCTCTACAATTTATGTCCATACTACTTTTCGTTACGCGTACCGTTTAGGTTGAACTAACTGGTTGAAGTTTGGCGAAAGTTTGACTTACCTGCTAGAGCGGCTTGAACAATAAAAAAATCTTCCTATTTGTATGCTGTAAAATTCACTGTCTTACGATTAATACACTTTACTTTTTTAACTCACTTTTTCTACCATAATGTTCCTTGTGCAAATAAATTTTTCATGTGTTATATTATACATGTAAGTAATTTAGTCTCGAGCAACGCCAAGCATAAGTACTAGTCATGAATAAAATTCCTTCATTACCTCTAAAAAGCCTGATGTTGATAGAAAATTAGAGCCACTTTCACAATAAATGTTATTTACGAACAACTAAAAGTACTTAGTGTAGTTTTTAATTAAACTTTATTAATTTCCATTATTTAATTTGAATAACTTTGTTTCCAGTAACCAAGAGAAAAAAATGACATGAAAAAAAGATAACATTCTAAACTTTACAAGTCATAATAACTTAATAATAATAATAATAATAATAATACAACCTGCAATCATAAATCTGATCTTAGTATCTACATACATTACCCAGTCTCTTCACTTTATCTTTCTCTCTTTGAAGCTTATGTTCCAATATCTTTTGGAAGATCATTTGTGTCTTCATAGACATGCAAAGATAAAGACGCCTCAACTAAATGGTCGGGCAATATTGGTTCATAATTCTCATCACTATTAATTACTTGAATCTTCCTGTTATTGCAGTTGTCCCAACAATGAAGACACAACACTGAACAAAATAGTCTGGCCTTCGTACAGCTACAATTTCCCGTGCATCCCTTCTTGCACTTGCAGGATATCTTGCGCAGGATAGAGTCAGGTGCATGGGGCTTCAGAGTTTTAATAGGTTGGAGCCCAATGATTGTTCTTTCCCAACCCCAGTCTTCAGATGTCTTTTTATTGCGAAGTCAATGTTGGATCTGACGGTAAACTCTTAGGGAATGTTGGTGGGCAGCTGCTTCGGTTAGAGGAAACGAAACCATGTTGCTACTCTTGTTACATTGACATTGAATTTCTACATTTTGAAAACCAGGTGCGTTAAAATGCCCTATTTTAATTTTATTGTAAATATTTTGATTATTTACAATTTTTTGTAGTGTCGGAAAGATTCTAATTAATTTTTAGGTTATTTAAAATAGACGTCTGCCCAATAAAAATGAAATTATATTTTTCTCATTTCATAATGTAAATACAATTCTATGTTTTACAAAAAATAACTTGAACTAATATCTATTTATACTTCATATACATATATATCACATCTTTGAAATTTTCAATTATCTAAGTAGTCTGTTTTATTAGTATTATCTATATAATGCATGCAAGATTTATAAATATTGTCTATATTATTTGTATTATACTTTTTGGAATGTGATAATGAGGATATAAATTTTTTAGTATTTCAACGTCCATTAAAGAACATTTGGACGAGCATGGTGGTATTATAAAAATTGTACCACTATTGGAATGCTAATTTTTTATATATAAAGTTTGTTACAAGCAACAAATTTAAGGGGCGGCAGATGTTACGAATTTCTTTAATTTAAAGCTTTGGCTTTTGTGTCTGAGCTGGTAAGCGAAAATGAAGACTTTGTACGTCAAGAGTTGGAATGGTCCGAGAGACGAATGATCAGCTTCCTTTTTTCTGGTCTTGAAGTCTTATCGCCATCTGTTAGCTCTGTGGAAGTGCCTTTATGATGTCTATTTGAATTTCGAATAGGAAAATAAAATTCCCTCAGAATTATGCATTTCAAATGTTGTAAAACAGGGAAACACGAGGTTAAAATTTCAGGAAAAAATGTACGGCAACTAAATTAAGCTATAGAATAGGCAATTTTGGTAATTTTCAGATGGTGTAAAATTAATTTTTGTGGTTTCATATTGTCCAAAGTTATCAATGAAAAACATTAAATTCACTTTTTAATGAATTAAAATTTTTAAAAAAGATACCAAGAAATACTAATACGTTAGCCTCCAAAGTATGTTTGGGCCAAGTTCGATGATCTAAGTTCAACGGTTTACTCTGAAGAGCGCAAATACGCATACATTCTCCTTTTTTATTAGTAGAGATATCTTCAACGTTTTTTTAAAAACACTTTCGGTGCACTGTGTTTTGCTGTATTGTCACAATATTTAATTAAAATAAAAAATAATGTTTTTAATATAGTTAGCTACATTTCTAGGAGACTGGAAGCGTGAAAGGAAAGCAGATTTTAAAATGCTAGTGAAATAAAAAAACATTAAATTAGAAAAAAAATTGATACTTATAAAATATAAAAAAATACTTTAAAAGAATAATCACTAATAAAAGTTACTACATTAGTTTTAATTTCATTAAATACAGTGTGAACTCATAAATCGTTTATATCCCTTTAACATTAAAACGACTTCAGCTATGGACATAAAAGTCATGTCTAACTATAATAAAATGGCTATGCGCTATGCCATGAGATCACTTACATAACCACCTGTCTTTATCTTACATAATTACCAAATCAATATCAAAAACTGTACTTTAAATTCAAATCATTTTTATATTTTGCCAATTCTTACACTTTTGGGTGTTCTCCACTACCAACTGACCGTAAAGCTATTAATTTAGTATAATCACGGATATTTTTAATAGTTCATCATTTTAAAACTTTGTTGCAATTTTCTATATTATAAATGGATCTATTCGTTGAGTTTACTTAAATTGCATGAAGTAAAAATCTCTGCAGCAAAATGCAATAGCTGTTGTATTCAAATCAGGCGAATCAAGCCTGAAACAATATCATTTTACAATGTTTCAGACTACAAGTTTGAATTCCTTTTGATTTTCAGTAAAATTCAAATGATAATAACAACATTTATTTTTTATTGGTTTTCTGTGTAGCGTATCAGAGTAACACCATAAAGCCAAAACCGCCATCCCTTTCGTAGCACCGGAGCCGACAATGAGAGATCGGCTTCGCGACGGAGTTCGGGCAGCGTGGCCTAAAGCAAAATAGCTCCTATTAGGAGCAACTCGTGCAACCAACGATCCGGTCTTTTAAGTGGATACGATCCGCTTTCGGAGGCGGACCCTAAGAGTCTCCCCACCATCAATGTGCCTACCAAGGGAACAAGTCCATGTTTACTTATATAGCGAGTTCTGGCAAAATCCACCTCATAAGAATAGCGTATCAGAGAAACAAAAACCATCTATATAAGCAGTGAAAATTAATCTTCCGTTTTTGCAGCATATATAATGAAGTTCCTCATTGATTTAAACAAAAGGGAATGCAATGAATAATTTTTTCATACGTTTAGATGATAGAGGAGCTCAAAAATTACACAACATTTACTTGATTAAATCTCGACTGTAACATATAATACATATATACATTTACGGGTTTCGATTTTTTACAAAAAAATATTAAAAATAGTTCTTGCTTAGAAGTAAAGCTATAACATTGCCTTTTAATTAAAATATTCATCCAACAAGGTTTCCTTAGTCAAAGTCGACAAAAACCTTTTTCAATATAAAACAATTTACTCTATTGAATATAAATTTACCGACCTTTCTTCAGACAATTAAACAAATTCGGCGTTTTAGGGACATTTCATTCTCCTTCAGATGGCGCATGCGCAGGAAAGCCTATGTAGAATTTATAACTAGTTACTTCTAAAGTGGTATTCCCATTTTTTATTGCCAAAGTAAACCTCCAAACTCGGAAACGTGAAGAGGAAGGAGACCCATTGAGATGGAACGTCTTCTTCGTGTTCTCTGACAGGACAATGCCATCATGTCGAAGAAAGAATTTCGACATGTTTTCACATTATACATACGTGTTTTTCTCCTTATTTTCGTTCACTCTACATCCGCTCTGAAAAGTCACTTATTCAATGTGAACGAAAATATGACGTAATTCGCATGAATTGAACAGAACTTCTGGCGACTTGGCAGATGGAGCCTGAGTCAGTTTCTCACTTTAAACATGCATTTTTACAATGCATCTGGTTTACAGAAGCAAAATACCGAGTAGCTCCGAAAAGGCACGCAATCGGTATAAGTTAGGAACTATGTTACATAATGAGCATGAACTCAGCGGGACCAATAGGAAGACGACATCCTACCCAGACGAAGCATGAATAATTTATTTATTTAAAACACCCATTTTTACATTGCACCTACTTTCGACTGGAAAGTCTCACACAATGAAGACAACAATCTCAATAATAAAGGTGTTTTCGCCCGTCGTGGATTCAAAGCAATCGTTCTTATGAAAGTTTCCAGATTAAGGAAATTGAAACATACTGTCACAGTCGTCGAATGGTTAGAGCGCTGCTCTACGATGCCAAAGGACTCGGGTTCGAATCCCTGGACTTTTATGTTTTCAATTATTATTTCGATTATTTAATTTATATGCAAAATAGCATTTATGTAAATTTCTTATATGTAAATTACCCCTGAGTTATGCTTATTAACTGTGACTGTATTATTAACTGTTTCGCCAACTTTATATAAGCAGATGTAATATTTAGTTCTAGGAGATAAAGTCTTGAGTTGAGATTAGCGAGCTTTGTCTTCATTCGATGCATCCAATTGATTATCCACGCGAAAATATTACCCCCTATTTTTATTTGAATTTTAAATAATCAACCTATACGCTTGAGAAAAAATTATGTATTTGAAGTAGTCAACTTATAATACACAGCGGCCTACACCGAAACAAAGTTCTTTTGTATATTGCGTATTTTATTGGTTCTTATTGGTTTGTTAAGTCTTTAGACTGAATAGGATTGTAACATTTAAATGAAACATTCATTCAATTTTAAAACATTAAAAATTAATTAATAATTTAAAGGTAGTAAACACTTGTTCCTAAAAATCATTAAATTGTATATAAAAAATAGCAAGGTCTTCGGAATACATGTTAATTTTTTTTTTAATTTCATATACTCCTAAATGAATGATTGCGTTCTAAAAGTTGTAGTTAGCACAGTGAGATGAATAGAGGTATGGGACAATAATCAATCATATGACGGATGAATTTACAAAAAAGCGCATATGAAATATAACTTCGTTATATAAAACTGGCAATTTTAAAAATATTATGCAGATATGATGAAAATACATCCTGAGAACAAAAACGATAACATTTACAAAATAGACGATGCCAAATTTATTCTGCACCTACGTAATGTAGAAATTTGCATTTAATTTTGTAGGATTGATAAATTATAAGACGCTATTCAAAAATTAATCGGTCAACAAAGAATAACAATGCGGTTATTATTATCTTTATTGTGGCTATTAGAGAGATGAATCTAGCCTTCAAATATAAGGTTGCAATACAAAATTTGAGTAAAACTTAAATTTTAGGTCCAGTTTTGTTTCCCGCGATTTTGACTTGGCTCAACGCCGAGTGGCGTCGCCAATTTTGTCGCTGGGAGATGGAAGGATCGAAATAGTGAATTCAATCGTTTTGATGCTTTACGGTTTTAATGAGCAAGCGTAACTAGTAGGTTCCCGCTGCCAGCGAAGACGTAGGATGTCCTTTTAAGTTTAAAAAATCTTACACTGCACCGATTTCAAATGCCGCAGGCAACGTGTGCACAATCTCTATTTTCAGATGCCGCAAGTATCGAATGCACCCGACACAAATGTTTTCTCATTATCGAGCTCATAATCTCACCATGGATGATATTCCATCTCTTGGTGACAAAGAGTTAGCGACACTAAGAGGCTGGAAGAAAAATCGCACTATGAATTAGTTTTACCGAATTTTGACTTCTCATTTGTAATTTTTATTTGACGTCAAAATAAGCAAGAATATTAAAATTTTCGAATATTATACTGAATTGCCTACATCATAAACTACAGAAGTGTCATTTACCACTTTAATTAAGCAAAAATGTATACAAAACCTATGATTTTGGTAAGTGTAATACTCTATGATTTTTTATATTATGCTTGCTTTAATCAGAGACAAATCAAGGAAGCTTCACCCGGTATACTTATAACACAGAAGCAGATACTGGCTGTAGATAGTCCGGTATTACAGATAAATATTGCTCTTTGTCTGGCATTTATACTCCGCAAATTGTTTTCATTAAAGGTCGGATTCGTTATTCGTTTCAGATGAAATTCCGGAAAAAATATCACGAAGAGGGAATTGTTTTGCATCACAAAAATATTGTTTCACCATGACCAAGGAGAATTGTTTGGCGAAGTATTTTACTAAAACAATGTTAAAACTTTATTTTTCATCAAAATTGAGTAAAAAAATTGATTGAAAAATTGAGAAAAAAATTGTTGAGTAAAAAAATTGAATACCGTTGTAAACTATAAATCATTTGCTTAGATAACTAATTAGTATAATAGGCGAGGTTTCAGCCATGTACATTTTCTGAATTTGTCGTCACATGCTTTACCTAAACGTCTGAAAAACATTTATTGATTGTGTTCATTTTTGGGTAAATCAATGCATACTTCCATTATATATGCTGAAATGGCGATAGGTGAAATTAGATGTGCATGGACATGTTTATAAAAACGTCACCACTATTTTAAATATAGATTTTCTTATATAAATTTTGTTAAAATCATTTTCACAAACAAAATATGACGTATGGCAATATTTCTTTAATTTATAGCTTGGACTTTTATGTCGGAGCTGGTAAATGCAAGATTTTATGTGTAGGGGCAATTTTGAGCATAATGAAATCTGACGTAGACAATTCAAAATAAACTATTGTTTTTTAAAGTTCTGGTTCGTACAGTAAAATGAATGTGAGTATATGAACACACGGATGATTTTAAAAGAAATACATGCATGGCATTAAAGATCTCGTCGAAATTTCAAACACGGAATATCGAAAATATTACGAAGACGTGAAGAAGATACATCCTCAGAACAAAACGAATTACTATTTGGAAAACACATAACTTCCGAAAAAAGCTTGTTTTTCTTGCAGTTTTTTTTTACTTTTTTTGTAGTGTGGATAACTGATTAGACTATAATAGTCAAACTTTGAGAGATCAATATCTAATTATAATTTTTTTAGAGGTTGATCATTAGAAAAAGTTTTAACTTAAAGGTGGCTATACTCTAGAGAAGAATCGAGACTTTCAAAAGAAAGGTTGCAATGCAAAATTTTGAATTCTCATCTCTTTGAATTCACTCATTGTTTAAAAATTCTGATATTCGTAGACAAGTCAAGGAAGCTTGACTTGTTGATATTAAGACAGAGAAAAAGATACAGACTATAGTGGTTTTCCTGTCTTCTAGCGAAGTATTTCTCTTTGACTGTCATATATATGCCGCAAATCGAGTAGGAAAAGTAATTATTCTTTAAAGCGTCAATTTTGTTAATCATTTCAGACGGAAGTTCCGCAAATCAGATTATTTTTTATTACAAAAAGTATTCATTGTTCATGAAATAGGAACAAATGTTTGAAAAATTATTCTGAGTAAAAAATTGTTCCATATTTTTTTAAAGCAAAAGCTATGTTTAACCATTTAAAAGCGAAACCGATTTCCTCTCTGTGAAATGATAAGCGTCTGATCGACCGAAACCGTCCTAACCGTTATTATAGGGTTAAAAATGTTAAGTAAAAAATTGAAAGCCTTTACAAAGTATGAATTGCTTACATCGATAGCTGATGTGAGTAAGAGTCGAGTTTTATCCATGAATATTCTGTGAAGTTGCTTTCAAGCTAAAATATCTAAAAATCCCTTGACATTTATTCATTGTGTTCATTTTTTAAGCCAATATATACGTCCATTATATATGTTGAATAAACGCTAGATCAGTTTACAATGCTTTTCCATATAATTTAGACTTTTATTTCACAGTGTGGGATAAAGAGATTACAAATAATCGAAATGTAAGCAAGACCGTTCAAGTTGAAGGGAAGGGCAAAGTAATTGTACTGATGAATTTATTTCCTGTATACGGATAAAAGTTTAAATCGCATAATTTTTGGGCCTTTTAAAAATATTACTGAACTTTTCCAGATATTCTTTTTATGCACTCCCATGAATGATGTATCCTAAGCCATGCCCTTATTTTGCCATATGGGAAACCCAGTCCTATGTACTGTTGCACAAAATCTTACCGTGGGTGTATGGTGTAAACAGTCCAACA
>BGPR01003892.1:0-10964 GCA_013235015.1 Araneus ventricosus
TATCATTAAGACAGCATTGAACCAACTGTAAAGTCATGATAAAAAATAATCATATTTATGTTATTTCCGATAACAAAACGTATAAATCATTAAAGGGAATGGATTCTTTTCCATTCAATTCGTTGCCTTTCACCTAAGCCTTTAGAGTCAAGTAAATAATGACAAACTCCTTTTTCTTATACATCTTCTTTTTAAATATATTTTCGAAAATTGCTTCGAAAAGCATCATACTTGGGCTTCAGGCTAAATTGAGTTACGAAACTCCTCAACGTATAGAAAAAATTAAGAAATATTTCTCATAAAAACCCCCAACGTTTCTTACAGACTTTTATTGGTTACAAGTAATTTGGGCTATATCGAACTAGCATAAACCGTTATTAGTCATAAAGTTTCACCATAAAACTCCGTGGAACTTATTTTTTTACCATTGCTAAAATTGATAAGGAAAATGGAGTTGGAGTCTTTTACCGATTTTTTTTCTCCTTTTTTTGCAGTTCTATATTTAGATCAGAGGATGGAACAGATTTTATCACCGTTAAAGAAAACGTATTATCAAACATTTTTTCTTTATTTTTTTATTTACTTGCTTTGCCCTTTGGTGGAATCGTGAGCTTTCGTTACAATTTGTTTGTTTAGTTTTACCCCATGTTTTGAAATGTATTTTTCCTTCGACCTCTTTTTTTTGAAATTAGATTTTTTTCTCCTTTTGGCGGAAAAAGTATTTTTTTAAAAAAATTGTATAAAGTAGACCCGTTTAGTATTTTCAAAACATATTATTTTTGAATAAATCTTAAAAAAATGAGTTATTTTTGCTTCCATTCCTTGCCCGAGGAATTTTGTGCCGTTTGATATTTCTAAATAAACAGTCTTTTGTGCGAATTTTGTCAAAAAAAGTTATTATAGGACCATAAGTAAATAATCCATTTCCCATCTGAGTAATTTGTTTAAATAATTTAATTTATATATACAAGTGTATGTGTATTTTCGAGAAGAATCGAAAACAAAACAGTGGTTTTAAATTTTTTTTCTCAATTTATAAAATCCCCATATTCTAATAAAAAGTTTATTCGTCTACGAATGGTTCATTCCTTCCTGAAAGAAAAATATCTTACATAAAAATGAGACTTAAAAATTTTCATTACATATATTGTGTCCTTAAAATGATGAGGAAGTTCTTATTTTCAACTTTGACGTATTTGTAAAGTAAGAAATGCTGTTATTATTATTTAAATCAATTCAATTTATGATTATCATGAAATTTTGGGAAATTTACAACCTGATGTGAGGATTAAAAAATATATATTAGATAAATAATAGTGTTTGACTTTGATATTGCCATTTACTTGTTTTTGCTGCAATGTTTAAATTCCATTTTTTTTCTTTGTGATAATTTATCTTCAGACATTTATTTGCGTTCTTAATTTTTTGGCAAAAATCAATTAAATTCAAGTTTTCGCTTCGTTATGATTAATCTTCACATATGTATTTAATTTGCTATTATCCTAACATGCAAATGTTCCTTTGTATCTTTGAATATTTGACTATTATGCCTCTTATTTAAACAGACATTTCTACAGTTTTATTTGGAATTTTCCGTGTCCTATTGGCACAAGATATTTCAAGATATCTCCAGGTCATTATTTGGTATACTGAATGTCATACGATATCGTGAAGCTATCGTAATAATATTGTAGGATTAATCTAGACTATCAGGGTGCAGTTTGACACAGGCAGTAATGCATAATGATAAATGATTCGTTGCACTGGCAATGTATGTTTAAAATGTTTATGCAAGATTTTACATAGAAAATGAGGTTGATGCAATCGTTTGGGACACCTCTGCGCATGCATATTTATTCTCCTATTTTTATCTGATATTTATCTCAATACATATGACAAGAAAATGTAATTGTTCCTTCTGGATATATTACTATATTAACGACGACCTCATACTTCCTCCCGATATTTCATTCTTTGCTGACAGATGACTTTTTAGAACACTCAGATTAGGTTGGCACATTTTATGTCCCATCCTGATTTTTCCACCTCTGCGATTATTCAATTATATACAATTTGATTTTTTATGTTATAATAATATTAGAGTTTGAATGGTTGGACGATACAAACATTTTTTTTTCGAGTTCGAGTCGCTCTATTCTTCGTGAACTGAATTGTCCTCCACGTCAATCTCAGAATCAATTTCTCAATCGTTGTACACAGTCACTTTTCCACCGTGATACAATGCATCAGATTTGTCCTCATTTGTTATTTTCTTGTTTAATTCTTCCAAAACAGTCGAATATTGCTTTGTAGGGATAATATTCATAAGTTTCTTGATAGTTAGGTTAGGTTATGGAAAGCGTTTCATACACTTTCAAGAGTGAACAGACCAAACTGGCTGATTCATGGCCAGTGGAAATTATCGGAGCAAGTAGGAGAAATGTTAATACGAGGCTAGAGAGCTGGCCAGCTCTCCACCTTTGATAGTTTTTATTCAGTTTATGGTACATAAACACTGGCGCACTCTATACGCAGTACCTCTCCGCAAAGGGGAAACTTATTTGTGCAAGACTGATAATGATTCAGTCGACTAATAAAGGAACTTAACCTCTTGTTTGATATATTGTGGATAAAGATATTTCAAAGCTTTTATGTGATCTGAAAAGGTAATAATAAATGTATTGGAAGAAAGGAATAGGTGACGTTCTACTAATAAGAGTGACGCAATTAAAATTTTATTAACATTGACTGAAAAAGTATGAGTCGACGAACCAAAGAGAACGAGAGACACTAAGCGAAACGAGTCACACACTAAAGAGATATCAGATTTGTTAATCCAATATTTTTTCAAATATTAAAGCTGATTATTTAATAAACAAATTATCAATATATAAATGAAGAAACTTCTTGTGTACATACTTGAAATCATGTTAAACAGCAATCTATATGAATATTTTATGAATAAATGGAATCATGATTATAAAGTTGAAGAAATCTTGTGTACTTAGTTAATATCTCGATAGAAAAAAACTGTCTGCATAAGTTATATAGTATAATACTAACTTCTCGAAATGACTTTTACTTTTAAGTTTTAAGTTTTTTTCTTTTAAATAACTTAAAAGAAAAAAAATGCACATCAGACTTGACGTTAAATGAAAACTTTTGATGCGAAAAACCAGCAGCTATGGCAGCAAATGAAAACTTTTGATGCGAAAATTCCGAAAGAAATTGGTTCAATAACGGCAGAATTTCAAATAATGGTAAGACGATTAAATTTACCTTTCCCATTCTTTGATGGATAGATATAAACGCTCTCTGTGAAGTCTCCGCAATATAAAAATGTGTGCTAGGCAATGCAAGGCGACGTGCTATTCACTAGGCTAGTCGAAAAACGAATTTACTTCCAAAGATACACAAAAGCCGCTGCTTCCAGTTGTATATGAAGAAGAGTGGGTTTCTGCGTTTGCTTACTTCTTAAATAAAGAAAGTGCAAAAATGGAATATGAGGTGAATAAAATAGAGCACTTTCGTTGATTGGACTTTCATGGGGAATCGACGTAAGTTGTTCCTGTCTTTCGTCTTGAAGCTTTTGATTTGGTAAATGAAATTTATGATGGAAATGTTTAAAGGAAAGTTGAGGGTTATGAATTAACGGCAAAGTCATCTTTCAGAGGGAAAAATAGCTATTGAACAGTCTGTTATTGATTAATTCAACTTTTTTTCATTTTCTTTCATGTTTACCACAGTTTAATAAGTATTCATTTTTTGGGATTGGATTAGTAGATGCAACTATTTTGAAAAGATTTTTCATTTTTATATTTTCTTTTCTTTTGTTTGCATACATATTCATTTCCTTCATTAATTATTACAGTCTTAAACTCAAATTGGGTTCATTAATTCAAGTATATTATTTCATCTAATGGGAAACGAAACTTGAATTCCCATGTTCATGACAGACCGAATCTCAAGAATCAGGTCCATGCAAGGCACTACACGCAAACGATTTGATTTAGTTCAGGTAGATTCATATACCAATTATTTTGTAGCTGACTTCGTAATTTTGAATCGCGATCATATGACAAATATGACACCTGAGAAGGCATCACAATTACTGTACGACAAAAGATGAAACGTCTCCTTTTCGCTTGCTTCCTATTGGAGACAATTCACGCTAAAATAATGCATGTACCAGCAAATTTCTTATCGGAATCTAATACGCATCTTCCAGGAGGAAAAAGGACGTCACGCCGATGCATAGCATTGGATAACATGTAATTCGATATCAGATACGAGCCATTGAGTTAATTCAGGTGTTGGTGAAATCGCAAGGAATGGCATCGTGGATTAAAATAATAATTTTGAATATGAGACGCAAAGACATGAAAATACAGGAAAAAACTCCAACTAAAGAGCGAATAAGTGAACGCAAATCCAGGATAGATATATTGTATAAATGTAAAATGACACGTCATCTATAAAAATAAATATATACATAAAAATAATCGAAAAACTTATTTTGATGCTAATAATTTAAAATTCCAGAATTTATGCGAAGAATGAAAATTTAACAAACAACAATTGAAAATGGCGTACTAACTATTAGAATAGACCAGGGATATTTCGGCCGTTTTTTCTTCTAAGAATTTTTTAAAAAAAAAATTTTAAGCTGACACTACTAGTGAACCTTCAGAAATAATTCGTCATAGTAAAATTTGAATATATTAGCTATCAGTATTGATTTAAAACCTCAAACTGACACCAAGTCGCTTGGCCCAACCTGCCCCGACTGCGGGGTAAGTTGAACCGCTACTAACACGAAGCGGGCATCACAAAACATTCTTCTATATTATTACACTTTATTAATTTAAGTAACGTAGTTGTGTTATTATCCACATTATGTGTATTATATGCAACATTTGCGCATTTCTATTCAATAGAAACTGAGATACAGCTTTTATGGTCATCGTCAAATAGTATTGTGCAATTATACTCAAAATTGGGTCCGCATGGTTCTTCATAACAAGTATCTTGCATAATACATCTGGTACAATTCCATCCCACATATTCAGAAATATTTTTATTACGCACATCTTGATAAATCCTGTGTAGCAGCGCTCGCCAACGTGCCCCACGCGAAATGGCCCAACTAACCCCATATCGCCATTTTTGTTTTTCATGAGTGTAGGGATTTATTCTGAAAGCATTTCGATAAGCAAACCAGCCCTAAAGTAGCAATGAAGAATTATCTTTCTGAATATTATTTGTAAAAATTGAAATTACAATTTATAAGCAAAGAAAAAAACGATTATTCATAAGTGAGGAAATTTACTGAACTTAGCAAAAATTGGAAATTCTGTACACTATAAATGTACATGTTCACTTATAAATTAAATATATTATTTTAATTGTGACATTTCTTCGAAAACCATTCGAAGATTCAAATTTAAAAAATATCAGTCTGTGCAAGAACCCTCATCATTTAGCGTCTCTCAAAGAGAAATTTAAATTCACCTCACTGAAATGGCGACAGTTTTCTGAATTTTAAGGGAATCAACTGGATTTTTTTTAAAAGTCCCTCTATATATCTGGCTGTGAAGTCATGAAAGAAAAATGCCGATGTGTCTCGCACATGAGCAGTAAAAAATTATTTAGAGCAACACTCATATTTCCTCTAATATTAAACTATTTATTTGAAATTTTAATACAATATTTTTGCAACATACTGTCAAGTGTTCTGAAAATTTCGTATAATTTGAATGGAAACTCTGCATGTTATAAGCAAAACACATGCAGAAAAAATTTCATCCCGTCATCAGCTTTCTGTGGAACGGGATGAGACTATATTCCTTTCAGACTTCATCACTTTCTGGTGGTCCCCTAATTGCCCTCGTGACTGGATCTTTACTGTAAAATGTGTATAATACTCGATTGAATGTCACACGATTCTCCAGAACTGATTTCGATCCATAGTTTACGTATTAATTGCACATTTCTCGCACTTTACGAAATTTCCTTAATTTTTGCACAGCAGTGTACCTCTACAATTTCTGCGAGTTTTAATTTAGTTTAATTATATTAATGTCCCGTTTTGAAGCAACACGAGGGCTGTTCTGGGACGGACTTGAACAGTGGTCAGATGACGAGAACGACACTTGGTTCATTTGGTTAATATGATCCATCTTTACTACTTCCACTCACTACTTTTGAAGAGAAAACGGTATGATTAATTTGATCCATCTTTACTACCTGCGTTCACTACTTTTGAAGAGAAAACGATATGGTTAATTTGATCCATCTTTACTACTTCCGTTCACTGCTTTTGAAGAGAAAACTATATAGTTAATTTGATCCATCTTTACTACTTGCGTTCACTACTTTTGAAGAGAAAACTATATGGTTAATTTGATCCATCTAGCTAGTTGTGGGTTTGAGATATTGTATCCACATAGACACGGAAGATCAGACTTCTCGTAGCTGGGCTGCGTCAAAACTTGATAACTAAATCTGCAAATGTGATGGAAAGGCTGCGTACCAAATTTCATCTGTCTAGCTCATTTCGATTTTGAGTTATCGTGTTCACAGACATTCATAATTACAAAACTGGTTTTTCCGGAGGCATAAAAGGTGAAAATTCTTTAAAATCTAGAGGTAGAAAATTTTGATAGTTAAAATATTTTTTTCATTTTATGCTTCGTATACGACGAAGCAGAAATTATAGTTCCCAAATGCCAAAATACTGATGATTATTACATTAATCTATATCTGCTTTCAGAAACGGTTTTAAATGCTAATGATTAAGACATTTCTTAAAACTTGAAACAATAAAACAAAATTAAGTAAAAGACAATAAAACAACAAAACAGTTTTAAATTAAACATTAAAACAACAAAACAGTTTTAATTTAAACAATAAAACAACAAAACAGTTTTAATTTATACAATAAAACAACAAATTTAAATTCTAAGATAAAAGCTTTAAAATTAAAATTGAAAGTATTTCAAAGTTGATATGGAATTCTAAATTTTTAAGCGGAAATATTAAAATGCTGAAATAGAGTAGGAAGCATTGTTAAAATGAGAAATTTCTTCTTCTAATATATATAATAATAAATATCTTCTCCAAAACATCAGAGCTGTCTTTTAATTAAATTTCTCGATATTCCTAAAAGCAATTCAAATATAATGTGTTTCCTTTTTTCTTACCTCACTGAAACAATCTTACTAAATATCAAGCAGTATCGGAATATGTTTTTCGATGATAGTCTAACTAACATTTTTATAAAATATAGTAAAGGAATGTAATTGCTTGTAGCAATATACATAGGTTTATAATTTAAATTCTCTGAAGAAACTGCATTAAATTATTCAATTGATATTAAACGAAATAAGTTCTCACATGAAGCACAAGATTAGAAAATTTAAATTATATGTATATTTTTGCACTGCAGAAAAATTTCTAATAAATTGATAGTTTTGCAGTGCTTTAAAAATTGGTATGAGGCAAATATTGGAAAAATATGAAGTAGTTCTTATAAAATCCAGTTAAACTTTCTTCTTACTTTAAGAAGCAGCAAAACAAAAAAAGAAATATTGAAAATAGTCAAATTTTTAAAAACAAGTTCTGCATAAAATCTTAAGATTTCAAAGACAGATTCTTTCTCTGAAAGTGTGCGATCCTAATGGATCAGTGGTCAGACTGTGCCAAGCGTTTCAAACAGAAAAATGTAACAGAACTGTTTTCGGAGCACGTCACCTAGCGGCTGTTGGAGGAAACGGTCAGTCCATGTTCTGGAGTCAAGGATGAAACATGGTGTTCTACCCCGTTGATTGCATATTTTATATGTCCTGAAGTCCTTTGTCCTTAATGTATGTCCCTGTATGTTGTGTCCTTTTGTGTTTGATTAAAAGTTGTTTAAATAAATCAAGACCCTTTCTTTGATGGCTATTCTTATCCATAGGAGGAATTAAATTATGGCTCTCAAATGGTTACAAAAAGAAAATACCTGGTACAGTTGTTGTGCCACCGTAAGGAAAATTAATGTATTCAAATTTGTCAGAGAGTAATATTTCTGTATTACTCTCTTCAAACAGAATAAAGATATTCAACTCTCTATTTTACGTTTATTGTTCTTGCAACCAAAAATGTCTCGAATTAAACTTTCCATGACTGAAGTTTGAAAAACAAAATGTTTCGGTCATGTGAATGGAACTGAAAATAATCTGTCATGAAGCGATACGTGACTTTTGAACTGAAAAGAAACCTGAATGTATTACCGAAAACCTATTTCAGTTAACATCAGAGTGTTTGAACGTCATTTCAGACTTGACCTGGAGTTATGGACATAAAACGCGTATACAGCCCGATATTTCTAAGAATTCCGGGACAACCTAAATAAATGACGCTTTCCATGGATAGTTGAGGATTATGTTGGTAATATGGGTCTTTCCTTCTGTATGTGAACACAATATATCAAACGCAGTATGCGCTAAGTAGACGAAATTTGGAATGTGGTCCTCCACAAATTGCCACAAATGTTGGATATTAATATGAAAATTCTAAAAAGATTCATTTCTGGCATGAGATACTTTTCCTAAAGTATATACTTGATCATCTTTCCCCTTATTTCATAGCAATGAAACAAACGTCTTTGAAAAGATAATTTCAAGAATGACAGGATGGTGCAAATACAATTTTATACAGATAATAGTTTGCGAAGTTATACACCAAGAAACATCAAAATCGCAAAATAAAATGAGATAAGTGGCTTTGGGTAATTTTAAGAGTTTTATTGTTACTGTAATAACTGTGTACTCCAGCCTTTAATAAACTCACTTTCTTCTTTTACACTGGTCAAATACTACTACATACGATTAAATATCAGCTATATACATATGTACAATTACGATTCGCTTTCAAGATTACACATAATTACTAACTCGGAGTTCACCTCGAGAACACCTACAAAAACGTGCACACTGTGCAGAGACCCAATGCCATTAATGGCTTCTACCACCTAGCTCCCACGCCACTATTCCTCCCACTCTTCAGTTATCGAACAGTTACGTGGAGAATAGTGGCATGACAGTTACCAATTGAAAAGAAATTGTTGAATAACCCATAGGCAAGATCATTTTTTATATCACATAATTATCTATACTTATAAAAGGCAATGTTTGTGTGCGTGTGTGTGTCTGCGATGTCCAGACGAATCTATCGCACTTACAGCCATGGAATTTGGCACACAGATAGTCGTAATGGTGACTGAATGCACCTCGAAGCCGGAATTTTAAAATTTAATGTAGAAATTTTTTTATTTCATATTTTGTGTTGTTTTGGGTGATTTTTCGCACTCATTTCTCAATAACATGGCTTTGAATAATTGTACGGAAAAAACAGTTATACCATCGGAAAGAGCAAACGATTTCCGTTCTAATTAAGTTTGTTTCGTACGTCTAACGCAATTTACTGAATTTTGAGAATTTTTTGAAAAATAGTCACTTTTATGGTCATTCTTAATAAAGATTTCATCAAATTATCGTAGCTGACGTTCTAACATATCTATAATTTTCATTTTTTTCAGCTTATAACTGGAACGTTTATGTCAGATTTAAAACAAGAACTGGTAAAATATCTTTTTTCTTTTTTTTAAATTCATTTTTCCCTGATCAGTTCAATCAGTGCAATTTCATCGGTTGCTGCGAGACCTTCCTCGCGGCACGCGACGTCATATGCTTTCATTACAATCCGATTTCTTCCGGCAGGTGACGTCATTACATTCGCGTCATCGTCATCTCAATAATATATACATTTTTGTCTTGATAAATGTCATTGAAAATCAATAATGTGTATCTTTTTCGTGTCATTGTTGGCATTTTCCTCCAGTCCTGATTCCACGGGCAACACCGTGCGCGTACTGCTAGAGCTGAAATAAGCAAGAAAAGGTCTAGAGGAGAATACTCTTGAATGTCAACTAATAAAATCAGCATTTTTTATATTCTATTTGTGTAAGCTTCCATCCGCATTGTGGAGTGGTAATTAGTGATCTCTTTCATCTTCGAAGTCGCAAAATATGTCAGGGACACTTTTGCAAAGTTGAAAAAAACTTACTTTTGTTATAGCATAAAAGATATAGGAAACTTACTTAGGAGCAGGGTTTCCCTCCGCTTCACACACTAATCTTGTGCTCTGATAGAGACTTACTGTAGTTCTTGGTGATGGATACACGTGGTTTATCTTAGGTTTATCTAAAATGAAAAAAAGCATCGAATCAAATGTCATTTGCTATCATCATAAAATCACAAATATTTACAAGAACAAAACAAGTAAACACATATATGAATTTTCAATAAATAAATTTATGGTTTTTGTTATTGTTTGCGCATAGTAGTTCCACATTTGTCAATTAAATTTTATAACTATATATTTTAAATAAATACATGAATTAATTTAAATTCGTCGACTTTGAAATCGACTTTAAATATAACATAGATTATAGTGATTTAACAGGAAGTAAATTTTAATTAAACATTTGCAATTTATCTTGAATTAAATATTTTTGTAAACAAAAACATATTCGGCATTATTGGTATAATGCCGAATATGTTTTTCAATGAATTTGTATTAAATTTTCAATGAATTTGTATTCAATGAATTAAATGAAAAGTAAATTGTCTTTACTTTTCATTTAATTATTTTTACTATAATTTATAAAACAAAATTTTCGACATGAATTGCAAATGAAGTAAAACATTGTATCCCCATTTTATAATGTCGCATTTTTTAGTGAGCTATCATTGTTATACGCGTTGCAATGCAGTTTTTTTCTAATTCAGTGAAAGTTGAAGCAAAAATATATTCATAACTGTAAGAAGCTGGTTAAGATGTCTTTAACATCGCTATTGACCCTTTGATAACTGCTCAAGTGGTTTTAGGCGATCAGATGGACATTGTTTAACCGCAAAATA
>BGPR01003892.1:16500-59310 GCA_013235015.1 Araneus ventricosus
GGGAAAAAACCCTGCAAGTATCTTATTGGCATCAACCCGCGCACAAAGGTAGAACCTTCAAGTACATCATCTCTACGAACTGCCCTCAGAGGAAAAATATTCTGCAAGTACATCATCGGCGCCAGTCCCAGATGCGAAAATCAAGGCTTTACGTTCCTGATCCAGAAAGTAAACCATCTTTATCCCCTAAAAGGAAAAAAAAGTCGAATATTTCCTGTTATAATTTTTTTTGTTTTTAAATTTCCAATATGTTATCGATTTTATCTCGATTAATACAGTATCACCTTAAAAATATAATTTAAACTATTTCAGTTATGTAGTTCTAGTTTAAATTCAGTGTATTCTGTCTTTGAAGACATGCAGCTGGATGTAGTAGTGAGAAATATAAAAGATAATTTATGCAATAACGCAATACTACAGGGCTCCAATTTCAAATAAACATGAGTTTCAATGGAAAACAGATAAGTGTTCACAATATTTGAATTAGTGAAAGGACGACGAGTGAAACTTCACTGCAAAAATGTAGAATAAAAATTTTATCGCACAATGTTTCCAGATAGTCAATTCACGAAACAAAAAATTAACAATTTTCTAACAACAGAAAGCTCAGAAGAAAACGTGTTTACATCCAGTCAATTTTAATTTACATTACACTGAAATATGCAGGAAAAGCACAGTTACTTGAAAGTTAATTTTGTCAGAAGGAGTTTTACATCTTTAAATGATACACACAATTTTTGATGTTTGTAATTAATATCTACAGGAATAAGAATATAAATGTTAATTAGTTTAAGAATAAATTTTATCATTATTTTACTTCATATTCTCTATTTGAATTATCGTTGTTGATTTACCTGGTTAAGCTTGATTTGCCTATTTTCAAGCAAATCGACTGGCAACCTGAACCGTTCTCCTATAGATGTCACCTGACTTATCATTCCAATTTCCAAACTTTAAAACAAGGGAATGTGTTACCTTTGATAATAACTCCAACCTGCACCGTGCTCACTCAAACGATTTCTCTTCAATGGAATCTGGTCTAAAACCTACGATTTATCAGTCCCAGAATCTGAGCTCTAAAGTTCTTCCTTATTTTGATATAATTATATCCCATTTTTTTTTCATCTCAGCTTCAAAATAGTTCTATAACTAATGAAGTAAAAATGATAAAATGCGATACATGTATTGCAAGATTTAACATGGCGCTTAAGCGTTTGATGCTGAAATCTAGCATATACTCTATTACATATTTGAACAGCTTTTTTTCGAAAATTATGTAGAGTTGTAATGGTTAGGTTTTCTTTCAATATGGTGATTTCGAAGTAAGATTCACAGTTTCAATTTTTAATCAAGATAAATATGAAGTATATGGTTTCAAATTTCTTTTGTTTCGAAAATTATGCAGATGTGTAATAGTTAGGTTTTCTTTCAAAATAATGATTTCGAAATAAAATTCACGGTATTAATTTTAAATGAAAATAAATATGAACTAGATGTTTTCAATTGTAATTAAAATCTGCATTAACAGAAGAATTTTTTGATAAAAATGATTTCTTTCCTTCTGTTTGTTACAATGCTGTACTAGATTTTTTTCTTTTGCTTACGGCTGCTACAAATGTTCACCACTAATCCATTAAAATTTCATTTTCCACGGTGAACTAATTTGACTATTCCATGTTGGCCCTGTGGGCAGAACTATTTGCCTGTTCTTTAGTATCAAATGAAGCGGAATGGGATTTTTTTGTTATTACTGAAGACAAAAAAGTTAATTCCACGAATGTTAGAATAAGACCATGGATTTTTTCCTCAATTGATTTGAAAAGGGGTCAAAATATTTACATTTCTCTAGTAAAGAATATCTGTTTTAACAACCTATTTTGATATTTCTTTCTCTCATAAACTAAAAGTTAATAACTATTTGTTTTCCTGGGAATGAATTAAATATTGTTTAGTTCTTTAGTAAATAACCTATTTATTTCTATGAAAGTACTTAACATCTATAAATGAGAAGAAATTTATTTCTTCTATTATTCTATGGGAAAGATTTCCGTTACATCGTGTTTAAGAGCTAGATGGCTTGTAAATTCTCTTGTGGGTGAAATTGGCTTAGTAACAAAGTGAACGATTCATTAAGAGTGATTGGCCTTTCTGTCCTAAATTTTTTCATTTTTATTTAACTTCGGTTAAAATTTAAAATGTTCAACATTTGAGTATATAGAATTCAAGCAAATTACATTAAGCGAAAGGTGTTGCATAATTTGATGTATTTTTATATTCAATGAACATATTTAAAGGGAATGGTTTAAGAAAACAGCTACTATAATTTATTTTTTACACCTTTATGTTTAATGCCATTTTTTCAGAATCATTTGCATTCACAGAACAAATACGAAAATAAGGAATAAATACTATTAATTCGTTGCAATTTTATATACTTATATTTAGCCAGGCTTGTATGGTTTTTTTGTTTTCGGTATCCAAACGACTACTTATTTAGCGGTAACTTTTAGATCTGGGCGATGCAATTTTCAAACATATTTTGAAAAGTAAACAAACATTTCTAATGTTAATGATATTTTTATTAATTTTTCGAAACATTGTACTGTTGCACATGAGTTAGCAGCTTTGGAAGTGACTAAAATGAGCGAAAACAATCACCCCAACCGCTTGGAGAGCTAAGAATTAATATGCTCTATTGCGATTTTCAAAGAAAGCATTTCTCTATATATTGCGCTTTATTAAAATTGATAGAAATTATAAGCCATATAATAAGACGAAATACAATTGAGAAGCTAAATGCCCAAACTCTTTTTTGTTTTGCATGATAAACGAAAGGTATATTTTATTTTATGGAATAAAAAATAAAAACTTCAATGGTTTTTTGATAATATCCATTATTGCATTAAGAATATTTAAATGGAAAATGAAACAATTTGAATTCCGTTTGCTGTTAAAATTAAATACCGTTTTCCGAAAGAAAAAAAACTTTAAAAAATCTGAAAAAGTGCACTCAAAAAAATCAAAAGACTGATACCAAAATGGGCTGAAGATACATTGTTCTAATTTTTTATTCCGTAAGTATCCGCTTTCCTTTTTCATTTTCAAACCAGACGGGATATGTATTAATTAAATAGCAAAATGAACTCTTTACCAAAAAAATAATAATTACTCATTTTTTGCTTTCAATGTAAGAACAGGCAATTAATAAATCATTTTAGATAGATACACACTCTCACAAAAAAATACCTCATCCATTTTTATAGATTATTAGTGTTCGAAAGCAACTGCTCTTTTTCAAGCGAAACTTGAAAAAAAAAGATTTTTTTATATTGAGAAAACAAGCCTCCATTTTATTTTATAAAACACATTAATCAGTTCTGACTCAAATAAGACATTGATTTTCATCGTTCGTGTAACACGGCAGCAGCCTGCAACCTCTCCACAGCTGAATAAGAGAAACAAAAAAAAAGCATTCCTCCCTTTTTTTCGTGTTAAACCTTCTCGTGCATGACGGCTCGTGACAAAGAATATGACCGTTCGACAGGGTGACTTCCTGGAAATTAATTGTTGCTGAAACTGGAGTAGAAAAGGGAAAAGAGGAAAAATGCAATTCTATCAACGGAAGCTCACACCCACACGGCATCATTCATTGCAACACCTAATCCTGTCCGAGATGATTATTTCAGTTTTTTTTTACGGCCCAACTCGTTAGACAAGGCTTAAAAATTGAGTTAATATCATTAACTCTTTTTAGAAGCAGAGAGTTTTGACATAAATATGGAAGCTATATCTATGAGATTAAACTATGTAGTGAAGCCACTTTAATACGTCGTTCTAAATATTGCTAGACGTACCATCGATCTTTAGGTTTTTTTTCTTTCGGAAGAAATGTTACGTTACAGTAAATATAGCCTATATCTTCGTAGGCGTCATTCTGGATTAGAGTCGTTGCAATAGTGTCATAATACAATAATGAGATTAAACCACTTTAATACGTCGTTCTAAGTATTTCTTCAAAACGACGTACCATCAGATCTTTTAAAGTTTTTTTTTCTTTCGAAGACAGATGTTATCGTTACTAAATATGGATCTATACTTCGTAGGCGTCATTCTGGATAAGAATCGTTGCAATAGTGTCATAATTCAAATATGAGATTAAACTATGTAGTGAAACCACTTTAATACGTCGTTCTAACTATTGCTTCAAAACGATGTACCATCAGATCTTTTAAAGTTTTTTTTTCTTTCGGAAGACAGATGTTATCGTTACAGTAAATATGGAAGCTATATCTTCGTAGGCGTCATTCTGGATTAGAGTCGTTGCAATAGTGTCATAATTCAAATATGAGATTAAACTATGTAGTGAAACCACTTTAATACGTCGTTCTAAGTATTGCTACAAAACGACGTATCATCAGATCTTTCGTGAAAATGCGAAAAACTGCAAACTTTAGTGGAATATACTGCTTACTATATAGCGTGATTTCATAATCATGTTCATATATTATTATTTAGTATATTATCGTTATAAATTTATCATATTAAAAAGAATTACTTCCTTTAACTCTTTATAGCAGGGGAGATCGTTGAAAAATATGAGCCAATATATTCAATGGCATCAGTTGGAATCGAGTCATTGTAATAATCTCATATTCAAATGTGAAATTAAATATTATTCAGTAAATCTTCTTTATGAAGTTTTTCAAGGGATGTTATCGAGTACTGCCTGAAGATGGGAAAAACTGTGCACTTTAGTCGTGAAATATAATGCTAAAGATCTACTATTTAGTAAGATATCATAATCACTTTAATATATTATTATATAATACATTATAATACTAATTTTTGTTTATTAAAAATAATTACTGTCATTAGCTCTCTATAGTAGGACAGATTTTTGGCATAAATATGGAACCTGTATCGTTACAGTAATCAACTGGATTAAAGTCATTGCAATAGTGTTAAAATTCAAATGTGAAATTAAAGAATATGCAGTGTAGAAACCTCTTTATCATGTCGTTCAAGGGATTTCTCTCCATATCGGAGAATCGAATTTTGCTTGAAAACGCATACATTAGCAGTAGAATTTAATGATAAAGGTGCACTTTATATGATATTTCACAATTTTAGTATATACCTATGTATACAAAACCAGTCAATATTAATATAATTAAATAATAATAATATAATAAATAAATTATAACTATACTTTTATCATAATTTAATCACACTATAATTATTTAGATTATAATTTTAAATAATAATAAAAATTATTTAATTAATTAATTCATATATATTAAAGTTTTAAAAATTCTTGCCTTTTAAAAATAATTGAACATTTCTTTATGATTATAAAAGCACTTTTATTTAAATAGCCTTTCATGACAAATGATACGTAAATACGTCTTCTTGAATTTTTGTCACAGAAAATATAACAAAATGTAAATACCATTATTAGATATATTTTGATATTTTAGGTCGTTTTATAACTATAGATAAACGTGATTTTTATCGCAATAGCTCATCTTAGTTTTTCTATCTTTTTCTGGAAGTGCGTAATTAAATGTTACAGAAATTCCTAATTGAAAACTTTCCTTTTAAAAAAACTATGCTTCGAATCGTAATTTATTATAAGTAATTGTTTATTTGTTAGAAACTGAGTCAATAAGACTTTGAAACTTCAAAAATATTTTGATACAAGTTAGTTTATGTTGTATTGAGGCGTGAATTCTATGACAATGCGACAATTCTGTAATATTACAATATATAATTAGTTGTCCGAAAAGTATTTTTACACTTATAAGAAATTATTAAGAGAAAACAAGTAACAATATGCCTTTACAGTTTTTTACATTTGATTAAGAAAGTACGAATTTTATTTTTGACAATATTTATAACATTTCAATGTGTGCGCTGTAATTCGTACCCAACACATCGAGTCCGTAAGGAATTTCCAACCAGGTGTTAAGAAATATTGGAGAACCGGCATATTGCCAAAAAGCATTTGTACCATTTATAAATTGCTAGTCTCCAGCGGGTATTTTGATTGTATTTAGTTAAAAATTTACGTTCTACGTGTGAGAGAAATTTAGACCCAGATAGTAATTTTAGTTTGCAGCAAAGTTGCAGCAATCTTGCTCTGCAAATCTGCAAGCTTGCAAAAAACTTGACATAACAAAAGTGCAAGCTTGAAAAAAGTTTGCAGCACGCTAACGCAAGCTTCGAAGTCACCACGCGTCACATTTGCCACAAGCTTGCCACATTAAACTCATTGCAAATCATAGCAAAAACAGAGTACGAACACAACTTCGGATTAGAACCCGTGACCTACCGCTTCCTAAACGTGAAGCTCTAACCACTAGGCCAGCCAGACTCTGAGAGGAGAAGACAGATTGCTACATCATCATCTATACGATTTATTTTAAACTGTTTTCTTGATTTCATTAATTTTTTAAATTTTGAACTGAGAACATGATTTGAAGAAAAAGAGAGAGCGGTTTTCGCTAATAACTACGTTTTGCTAGTAGAATCAATTATGAAATTAGAGTTCAAAAGTAATTACTTTTAAAATGGGACAAAATGTAAGTCATTATTTTTCAACAAACATTGACTGTTTTTCAGGTTTAATTTTGTTTACAAACGTTAAAATTTCTACATTAAGAAAAAGGCGATATAGTTTTCTTTAAAGTGTGAGTTCTATATTTAGTAAAAAGATGGAAAATGTTTCAAAATATTTTATAAAAAGGTTTTTTCACAAATTATCATTGATTTATTGAATTAATAAAAAAGAAGGACGGTCTAGAAGATGCTATTAAAAATGGAATGTTTTTTTAAAACAGAGACAAAGATTATCTCTAGTGTGCTATCATCTTTGCAGCAAACTTGTTTTGCAATCGTGGTGCGAAATTCGTCATGACATCTTCACAGCAAACTTGTTTTGCAAGCGAGGGTGGCGATTCTGCCTCGTTACTTTGCAGCAATTTCGCTACAACATCGACGCGTCAAATTGGACATGACAAGATAATAGCAAGTAAAAATCAAACTTGCTGCAAATATACGTGCTATCTGGGATTAGATAAAGCATGCAATAACATGGGATATTTCATGCGGCGAATCCATATTGAAAAGAAAAATATAATATCAATGACCTGACATCATTCAGCATTCGCTTTTTCTTAAATTAATTTTTATAAATTATTTATTGAATAAAAAATTCAGAAGCAAATATTTTTGTTAGTTTATTTTTAATGGTTTTTAAAAAGTTCAAAAATACTTTACGAACACCGTCAACATTAACTAACACTTTGAGGAAGGCCTCACGCATAATGAAACATACTACGAGCAGATGGAACACAAGTTTGACAGTCGCCTTCAAAGGGTTAAAGAATTGCATTTCCTTCTAACAAAATAAAAGAAACATATAATATGCTTTCACATTTTCACTATTTAATTCACCTGAAAAATGTAGGTATAAGTACTAATTACTTTTATGACCCTTAAAAATAAATTTTAAGTAAAGAAAACATTTTTAAGGTACACTTTTTTAGTTAATCGAAAATCAAAGTAATTGATTTTTTCATCATTAAAATGAAAAATCTACATTTGAACAACAGAAAAAAAGATTTTACTGAAAGAAAACAAAGAAATAAAAGTGTGTTTTAAACAATTATTTGAATCGAAAACCTAATTTGATGGGATATGTATGGCATATAATTGTTCAAGATATGATTTTTTATAATTCATCTACATTTTTTTCCAATTTATTTTGCCCCAGTATTTACTGCTTATAATTATTTTCCGCCTTAGGGAAAATTAATTAATGGAAGATATTTTACGCTTTGTAGAAAAGAGCGAATGATTTATTTAGAGAGAACACAATAAAAAACCAAGTTCATGAAATCTCTTTTTTAGTAGTTAAACCCATACAAATATATCACTGGAAAACAAAGGCTTTCCTGAGGAAAAGTTACAAATATCTATTTAGTATTAATATAACAGCAAACTAATTTCTTATGAATGACTGAAAGAAAGACCTTTGATGCTTAAACTATTTAACTGCTACTCCGTAAATAATGTTTCCAATTTGTTATCATTATTTAAAGAACGATGATCACAAAACAAAGCAGATGTAATTCTTTATATTTCCAATTCATAAGAAATCAAATGACACATAAATTAAATAAGCAGGTATAAAATTATTTTTTGTTTAGAGTTGAAATGTTTTTTATTGGCTTTTATTATTCAGGAAATCTTAAATTCATTAAAATATTTTCATGAAATAATACTTGAATTATTTTCATTTCAATTAGTTTATATAATAGTTTTGAATATGTATCTAGAATTGTAGTTTCGATACAAAATATCGTAATAATGCAATTGCTATGAACGGCAATTTATCATCAAACTAAACTAAGTAAGAATTAAGGTGAGCAAAACATCTATTTCTATTTTTGTTTTAATCATAAAAATTTGTTATATTCCAGTAATAAAAATAGTTTCTTGTTTTATTTCAATGATCAATAACAGAGCCTTAACGTAAGAAAAAAATATATTTTTCCATTTTATAAGCAATGCATTATTTTATTTGAGAGAAGTTCGTTACTTTCACAACCCTCATTTTAGTTCCTAATGTCTCACATCATTCAATAATGTCTAACAAAGCAGCATTCAAGTACCCTAATTTGAAAACATATTCATGAAGGGAAACATAATTCAAGACATTCTGCTGATATTTCTATTTTATTATCATCACCCAAACATAAAGCAGCTGTAATTTTCTTTATTTCCAATTGTTAGTAATCAGATAGATAAGTATCAGTTCCTTTCTTGTTTAAATTTTAATGCGTTCTGTTAGACATAATTATTCATGCAATCTTTAATGAATTAAAAACTATTTCAGTCAAGGAATACTTAAATCATTTTGAAACAATTTAGTTGCGATGACAGTCTTGAATACACATTCAAATCTGTAGGTTAGGCACAAAATATCTTATTAATATAATTGCTATGAACATGAGGCAAATAATACATCTATTCCCTTTTATATTTCTGATCAAAACTTGTTATATGTTAGCAATCAGTACAAAAAAGAGTTATTTTATTCTAAAGAATAAAACAGAATCATAACGTTAGAAAATCTCTTCTTACATTCTATAAGCAATATGTTGTCTATTTAAGAGAATTTCATTTCTTTCGCAATTCCCATTTTAGCTCCTAATGTCACATATCATTCAAAAATTTCTCACAAAGTGGCATTTAACCATCTGATTTGTAAATATACTTCTAAAAATATACACAAACCATTCCAAATAAGACAATTGAAACAAATATTAAACCCATTTATTGCTTTTTTTATTTTATTGGCCAAAACTCGTTATATGTCAGAAATAAAAAAAAATATTTTATTCCAAATTTAAATAACAGTTTCCTAATGAAAGAAAAATTATTCTTCCCTGTTATAAGCGATGTGCCTTCTACTTGAGACAATTTTGTTACTTTCGCCATCCTCATTTTCGTTCCTAATGTCTCACATCATTCAAGAATTTTCACAAGGCGGTATTTAACCAACCTACTTTTCAAACATACCCATAAAAAGATACGCAACTCATTCCAAATAAGACAATTGAAACAAATATTAAAGCCATTTATTGCTTTTTTTTATTTTATTGGCCAAAACTCGTTATATGTCAGAAATAAAAAAAATATTTTATTACAAATTTAAATAACAGTTTCCTAATGAAAGAAAAATTATTCTTCCCTGTTATAAGCGATGTGCCTTCTACTTGAGACAATTTTGATACTTTCGTCGGCCTCATTTTCGTTCCTAATATCTCACATCATTCAAGAACTTCTCACAAGGCGGTATTTAACCAACCTACTTTGCAAATATGCCCATAAAAAGATACACAACTCACTCCAAAGAAGACAATTGAAACAATATTAAAGCCATTTATTGCTTTTTTTAATTTTATTGGCCAAAACTCGTTATATGTCAGAAATAAAAAAAAAATATTTTATTCCAAATTTCAATAACATTGCCCTAATGAAAGAAAAATGATTCTTCCTTGTTATAAGCAATGTGTCGTCTATTTGAGACAATTTTGTTACTTTCGCAGTCCTCATTTTCGTTCCTAATGTCTCACATCATTCAAGAACTTCTCACAAGGCGGTATTTAACCAACCTACTTTGCAAACATACCCATAAAAAATACACTACTAATTCCAAAGAAGACAATTGAAACAAATATTAAAAATAAATAACACACACCAGCGAAATTGCGTTTCTAAAGAAACGATTTCACCAGTCCTCTTTTTCAAAAAACTAATACGAGACTTCAAAAAAAATTCTTTTTGACAGAAAAAAACTTATAATTTTTTTCTTAGTCCCCCTAATGCAGAATCTTCATCTTATCCCCCTGATGAAGCAGTGGTAGGATAGGGGGCGCACCGAAATAGCCACCCCCGCTGTGGTTGACCGCGGTTACAGTGAAAGGGGTGCCCGCTGAGAATTTTATGCTTCGTCTACCACGACCGGCATGTATGAAAAAAGGTTGAATGATTTATGATGATTTGGGTTCGTTTCTCTCCCCTTTTTTTCATTCATTTCTTTCTCTTCCTTCGCATCCCGTCTTTTGTCCCGTCGTTAGTCACCACGGGTGTCTATTAAATAGCAGAATGAATGGAAAAAAGGGATACATTTGTGTAGGTAAGTTAATTTCACTCGTCATTACTCATTCCCGGATCGATTTATTCTTGGTGCGAATATATGAATTTTCCAAGAATAAAAATCAGAAGCGCATCAATTATGATATCTCTATTGTCACGTATTTTAATTTATATGTAAAGTGGGCTCGATTGCTCCCCCGTTGAAAGAAAATGTGGCAGAATGTTTAATTTGCACTCGTGACAGTAAGAATGCACCGAATAATAAAGCTGCATTTTAATAAAGTGGAAACTGGGGATATCTCAGATACATCGAGTTTGTAAAATAGAAGGGAATTTTATTAAAATCAGTGTTTGGTTTTAAAAATCTGGCCTTTCTGGCTTAAAATCTAAAATGTCCCCTCGCTTGAATTTTAAGTTATTTGTTGTACATTGTAATTTTTAATTGATATTTGGATGCTTCTTCTTTTTTATTTAAGAAAAAAACTTAATTAAATATATCTTATTGACAAGCGATATAGCATTTATTTTAAATTGTTAAAGAAAAATTCGCATTATTGTAATCTTAATCTAAGTAAAATCGAAATGAAGTTATATTTCTTAAAATCATCATTGAAATATTTGAAAGAAACGCTTTATTACCAGATTTTGGTCATATTTTCACATTTAACTTCCAGTTAACTTTTCAATATATCACATACACAGATTTTAATATGAGGTTTACAAAAAAATGATATATCTTTATGAAATTTGCCATATCATTACTATATTATTATTAGTGCTCATAAAAGGACATTTAAAAGGAAATTTAACATTGACTGCTTTATAGTAAACAGATTTTTTTCAACAAAAGTTCAGAAAATACAAGACTATTTATGTTGTAAATATTCTTACTGACACAAATAGTCGTATACTTAAC
This sequence comes from Araneus ventricosus, assembly GCA_013235015.1. Taxonomy (NCBI): domain Eukaryota; kingdom Metazoa; phylum Arthropoda; class Arachnida; order Araneae; family Araneidae; genus Araneus; species Araneus ventricosus. The sequence continues at coordinate 28,082 of BGPR01003892.1, forward strand.
ATCCTGGGAACAATATGAGTGAAATAAATTTCAAATTATAACGAATTTCACTTTGGCACCATAATTACTGATATTAATTGAATAGAATGTATGGATTAAAGATTACTTTTGTTATAAGAAAATTAATTTCTCTCGTCGTCACTGATTTTCTCATCATTTCATTCTTGATGTAAATGCAGAAATTTGCCCAAGTACAAAAATGAGTAGTGTATTAATTATGATATATGTTTTGTCACGTATTTTCATTTATATCTAAAGTCTCTCTGACGATATCAAATGGGGGAAAATATTATTTTCCCTCGGAAAATTAGAATGCTTGAAAGGATGAGAAATTTCATTTAAATAAATTGGAGTAACTGCGCGATATATATATAAAACAAATAAGTAACATTCATAACAGAATTATAAAAGCAACATAAACATTCATAATTCACAAAATGTAAAGAAAAAAAATCTGCGGAAAGAAAATGCCGAAATTCTTATAAAGAGAAAATAAACAAAAAGGGAAAGAAGATATAAAATAATATAAAACACAAACGCAACGAATGCGCAATAATGCTGCAATTTAAGAAGATTTGTGGAAAATATCAATGCCATGAAAATCAATCAATGTTAAATTTAAATGGAAAAACTGTAGTTTATCGCTAAAAGCGTATATATGTTCATCAGGGGGTAAATAAGTGAAATCTATACGAACCGCTAAAAAATTAGAGAAATCATAATCCTTTCTGCGAACAGTGCTGGAATAAAGCCAAAAACACTGCCTTCACCCCGAGCATTATGATAGACAAATAATTCGAATAAAATACCAAATATCAGAAATAATTTTGCGTATCTAAAACTGAGGGATGCAGCCCGCGGAAGATATGACAAAAAACAGAATGGAACGCGTTGTGTAAGGTCTGGATGTTTACGAAATATCAAGTTATTTTACTTTGCGCCAAACTTCTAACGTTGGGGGGGGGGGCTCGATTAAGATTGAGATACCGATGGAAACAAAGATGAAAGCATTCAACATTGAGAAAACCATGAAGATTGAAGATATGATGATAGAAAAGAGAAAATGATAACAAAAGGATGTATTGAAAAATTAAGGAGAAAACGGTAAGTGTTAAATAATATTTGAATTTGAATTCCATTAATAAACGACTGAAAGACGAGTTTTCGAGGTAATCACATTAGACCTGTCTGGCTTGAGAGACCCTGCCACAGTATTAAAACTGAGTCAGCCTAGCTCTAATATGCAATCCTTTACTATTAAGGTTATTTATAAGGTACTGAATTTGTTTCTTGATTGAATTTTTATCGTTGCATGTTTTTTTAAAATTCTTATGAGTTGATTAATGATAGTGTTTTTGTAAATTTATAAGAGATATTTGAGTTCCAAAAAATGTATCTATTGACATTGAATTTAAACTCGTTTCTTTTGTCATAAATATCTATTTTTAAAGTATTTTGGCAATCAATACTTTTGGCAATAATCACTTTTTTGAACGGAATAACGCTATTAATTCGAATTCAGTCTTTAGATTCATTGATGACCTTATTATTTTTAACCATAAAGATTTCAATACAACTAATAATAATCTGTATCCAAATGAACTTAAATTAATTCAAACCAATAGCTATCAAGAACCAGTTATTTTTCTGGACTTAATTAGTGATTGCCAAAATACTTTAAAAATAGATATTTATGACAAAAGAAATGAGTTTAAATTCAATGTCAATATATATATTTTTAGAACCCAAATATCTCTTTTAAAATTTACAAAAACAATTTTAAATTTTTTTATCTTTAATCAACTCATAAGAATTTAAAAAAAAATATGCAACGATAAAAATTCAATCAAGAAACAAATTCAGCACCTTATAAATAACCTTAATAGTAATAAAGTTTCTACCTCTTACGAACCTTTAATAAATGGCTATGTAAAGGATCGCATATTAGAGCTATGTTGGCTCAGTTTTAATCCTGTGGCAGGGTCTCTCAAGCCAGACAGGTCTAATGTGATTACCTCGAAAACGCATTTTCAGTCGTTAATTAATGGAATTCAAATTCAAATATTATTGAACAATTTACCGTTCCCTCCTTAATTTTTCAATACGTCCTTTTGTTATCATTTTCCCTTTTTTATCATCATATCTTTAATCTTCATAGTTTTCTCAATGTTGATCGTTTTCATCTTTGTTTCCATCGGTATCTCAATCTTAATCGAAACTCCCCCCCCCTAATCTTAGAAGTTTGGCACAAAAGAAAATAACTTGATATTTCGTAAACATCCGGACCCTACACGACGCGTTCAGTTCAGTTCATTGTCATATCTCCCGTTGGCTGCATTCCTCAGTTTTAGGTACGTAAAATTATTTCTGATATTTGTTATTTCATTCGAATTCTTGGTCTATCATAATGCTCGGGGTAAAGGCAATGTTTCTAGCTTTATGCTCTAGCACTGTCCGCAGAAAGCGTTATGATTTCTCTAATTTTTTAGCGGTTCGTATAGATTTTACTTATTTACCCCTGATGAGCATCTATACGCTTTTAACGATAAACTACAGTCTTCCCATTTAAATTCAACACTGATTCATTTTCATGACATTGATATATATATATATACATATGTATTTGTTTTATATGTTCTTTTGCATGTGTTTCGAACTTTTGCTTATAGGATCATAATTTAAATTTTGTTTAATTAATACATTTTTAGTTTTTGAATTGTATTTTTGATATGCTTTGATTATTTTGTTTTGAATGTTCATATATATATACATGAAATGTGTTCGTTGTTGTAGTCGTTAAATAAAAAACAGGACGAGTTATTAACTAATTTTCCTTTATTATGGGAGAGTGACGTACATCTTGGTTTAAGTTTCAAGCCAAAAGAGAACAGAAAATCCCTGCTTTTTCTCAGGTAGGGATTTAGCTGATAGACACGTTATCAAAGTGAAGGGAATAATAGCTATTTTTAGTAAATTACGTAAGTGTTTTAGGGAAAAGTCTGGAAAAGAATTCGCTCATTTCGAGATTTATGTTGGCGCGTGGAAGCGATTAAAATATTCTTTTAGTAATAAATATGCCAAAACGAGAGATTTAATATACCTCCAGCGCGGGAAATAGAACGAAACTGGAGTTTAAGAAAAGTGATTTTGGAATACATTAAGACTTTAAAATATATAATATTAGAATTTAAAATAAAATTAAGTGAGATTATATATATATATATATATATATATATATATATATATATATATATATATATATATATATATATATATGTTATCATACAACCATTAAGCACTTAGAAATTATAAATGTATCTTTAAACAATCCATTTTTTTATGGAAAATACACCAAATCTCTAATAAATAGATAACCCAAAAATTTGCAGAAAATCTAATTTGAGCTTTCCAGTGAACACTAATAGTAAAAAAATACGAAGGTATAGATGACAAAAATGATAATTATATATATATATATATATAATGTATTCGTAATTATAGTCGTTACACAAAAAAGACAGGCCGAGTGATTAACTAATTTCTTTTATTATCGGAGAGTGACGAAATGTACGTACATCTTCGTTTAAGTTTTAAGCCAAAAGTGAACAGAAGATCCCTGCTTTTTCTCAGGTAGAGATTTAACAGATAGACATGTGATCAAAGTGAAAGGAATAATAGCTATTTTTACTATATTACGTAAGTGTTTTAGGGAAAATGCATGGCGGTAATAAGTCGCCGATTTCGCGAGTTGTGTGCGCGTGGAAACGATTGAAATATTCTTTTAGTAATAAATATGCCAAAACGAGAGATTTAATGTACCTCCAGAGCGGGAAATAGAACGAAACTGGAGTTTAAGAAAAGTGATTTTGGAATACATTAAGACTTTAAAATATATAATATTAGAATTTGAAATAAAATTAAGTGAGATTATATTACATATATATATATAGATAGATATAATTTTTATTTGCGTCTATCAAAGTATAATAACTAAAAGTAGATATGTCATAATTAATGCACTTTCGCTTTTTATTCTTGCGCAAATTCCTTTATTTTCATAAAGAATGAAATGATCCAAAAATCAGTATTTGTGAAAAGAAATTACTTTACCTTTAAAAATGTAACCTTTACTCCATTTATTCCATTTCATTATTTTAAAGTTTCTCAGCCTGCCAGCATTTCCCGAACAGCTTCATCCGCCTCTATATAATGCCGAATCATCTATTCCTTATTAATTGCATGCCAAACGGGCATTCCCGTTAAAGTTATAAAATGTACAGTCACTTCCTATGATCTGACATCTATCTTTAATAAAAGATTGTTTTCGTGGCTTATAGGTTCGTAACTTGAATCTTGTTTCGGCCGTTATACCAAAATCCTCCTTGGAATATATATAATCTATTTACATATGAAATGTAACGAAGTTTCTACAACGTTTCTGTAACGAAGTTTTCTTTTCTGTCTGAAAGGATTAAGCGAATAATCTAAAAAAGAAGGAATAACAACTTGCGTGTGTTGACACATATTAGCTAGTGTTAATTTCAATGTAGACAATTATCATAAGTGTTTCACAAATCATCTTCATGTTATTTGCTTGTGTAACGACCTAAGCTTTGTTATTTATTCTGGATGAATATATGAATTTTTATAAGAAAAGATTCGGAAGTGCATCAATTGTGTTATTTTTATCATCAAGTATTTTAATTTATATGTAAAATGGACACAATTGTGTACATTGAAAGAAAATGTTTGAGAAAGCTTATTTTGGACTTGTGATAATGAGAATGTTTGAAAAAATGAAAGTTTCATTTTAAAGAAGAAGAGAAGGACATAAGAGCTCATAACAATGGATATTTCAAACGAATTGAATTTTTGTAAAGATATTTCTGAAAAAAATTAAGCGAAAGACTTATTTTAGATTACATGGAATCAATTTTAAATTTATTTTTGTTATGCGACTGAAAAAATATATCATTACTTGAGAGATACTGATAAATTATTTTGGATTTAAATACTCTTTATTGTTTTATTCTAGCTCTTTTATCAATAAAGGGATTTTTAACTGAAATATGAAATCGCAATGAATATAATCCCTTAAAAATAATAGTCACAATAATTATAATTAAAAAAATTGACTAAACAATTCTTTAAGGAATGAAAATAATCGTGTATATATATATATACACGATAACTAGAGTAATTTTGATTAGATTTAATATTGGCGTGGAATATGTTGTAAGGATAGTGAAAATCTCGGCCGAGTTCGTAGATGGGCTATCCAGCTCAAAGGGTGTGGAAATGGTGGGGGTGGAAATTTTAATTTCCCCACAATTCCCTTACGATTGAAGATAGAAAGAAAATTCCAATTAGGCGAATTATTGCCGTATCATAAAGAAAAATTATTTGCATTTAAAATTTTTTGATAGCTGCAATTGCTTAGAATTTATGATCTGAAAAGTGATTTCCCCCTTCCCCCCAAACTTAAACAGCCTTTTAACCTATGCATGTTACCCCTTGTTGGAAAGCTCTCCTCATTTGCAGTCTCTTATATCCTTTTTCATTCTTGCAGCTCCAACCATAATGAAAATGGAGAGTAAATGTTTCTTTCCCCTTATATATCCGAAAGAAAGAAATATACCTTTATCTGCAGGCTTGCCTACGGGTATTTTGTTTAATCTTCGCACAAAATATTCAATTTAAAGCGCTTCAAAATTATTCTTCTTCTGCTAACTAAGCAATATTCACATATCTCCAGACGCAGTGTTATATTTTCCCATGTTTAAAATAGTCATGGGAAGCAATCATGGATATTAACTTTCAATTCCTATCTTTACTAGAGCGGAATAGTTTTAATTCATTGAATCACGATTGTATAAATATGCCTCATCTGGCTTAGTAGAATATCACGCAACAAAGTTTTAAGAAATGCAATATGCAACAATGCTCCAACAATTATAGCTTTAATCAACTACATTTATTAAAAGTTTGCATTCATCTCTAGCTGCGATAGTCCTTCTCCGTGAGTAACTAAAATGTATCTTTACATTCAAATCATTTTTCTCAGGAATAAATTCACTAGACATATGCATGTATTACTATCCCTGAATAGTTTAAAGCTTCCCCAACTACTCCTCTCATCGTATTTACTCACAACCTTTCAATAAAAACAATCCCTGACTCACCAAAAATAAATCGGAGCAATACTCACATAAGATCTCCAACTGCACTGTTATATCCTTCGCCTTGGTGTCATAAGCATCGTGAATGGCGACACACTTGAGCATCTTGTGATTGTCCTCTTTTGTGAAGGTCATATCAAGGGCACTGACTGCCTGCCACGTTTTTCTCTTTTCTAGATCTCGGATGTTAGTCTGGTTGACATTGGTGGTAATCTCGACGTCGTTCAAGAACCACTTGAGGGTAGCAGGTGGGTTTCCCTTCCTTGCAATACAGTGGAGGCGCTTCGGCTCGTTCGCCCGTGCTGTGAAGGGGTCACCCTGCACTATCTGGATGGTAGTGTCTTCGATAATGGGTGGATAAGGAGCCTCTGAAAAGAAAATAATAAAATATTAGATAATGGGACAAATCATTCAGGTGGTTATCATCTGAAAGAATACTTTGAGGTTTTAAATATATTTCATTATAAAAAAGAAAATAGAGAAGAAACAGAAGAAGTAAACAATAGTGATAACAATGTACCCTTGCGCAGCAGCATCCAGTTATTGCATCATCAATATTGTCTGCAGTTAACTAACCAATTAAGAAACAATCAAACAAAAAATCACGCCTTAATTAAAATTAAAACACATGAAGAAAAAATAAATAAAATGGAAAAAGTGAAAGAGAACTCGAATGGCGAACTTTTGCAAAGTGCCACTCGCCATCGGAGTTCTAATACGGATAAATTTTATGCCAAGGTAATGACGAAATAGTCAAATAATATTCCCTCTGTGGCCTGAATTTATCCAATAATTGAAATAAAGGAGGCTTAAAATGAGGTTTTAAACGTGCACTGCCTTTTTCATTGCCACAGTCCTTTCTTCACATAAATTTAATAAATTAATTAGAAAACTTATTTCTTATATTTTTGGGTCAAATAGAGAAGATTTTAGTGTAGAAATTTTAGTTATGTGTTTTTGTATTAATCAAAAAATTTCAATTAGAAACTTGAAATTTACAATTATTTTGTTGAATATACTCCTTTATTCTTTATAATTATTTATAGGAAAATATGATTTTTCTTTAAAAAATTTCACATTGTAGGTTTGCTCACTTGACATTTCACTTCAATGATATTTTAAGTCTTTTAATTATGTATCTGGTTGCTTAAAAACTTATTATTACTACAAAAATATTCGGGAAAGAAGATATTTTTACAACACAAAAAATGTTAAAAAATATTTTTATCTAAGAGGAAAACGTTTTTCCTCTCAGGCGCTGTATATTATGATTTATTTATTTAAACTTGAAATACATTTCCTAACAAAGCAAGATCTTGCATATAGAAGCAAATTAACTCCATACAGTCGTAACTCGTGCGATTCAAATAAAGTACAGAACACCTCTTTTGGACTCCTCCTATATTTTAATGATTTTTTTTGGTAAGTTTTATTTTTATATCGAAATTATTTCATCGATTATTGGGTGGTAATTAAAATAAAACTATGTCAAGTTAGAGAATTGAAGTTTGGGATTCCTGTAATTTGATTAATGATAATCCGAAGTTATTTTCCAAAAATCAAGAAGCTAAAACGATATCAATTGATAGTATAAAAATTTTTATAATAAAAAGCAAAACTATTTTAATCAGATCATTCGCGCTGTCATAAAATATATCAATAAAACGTAATATATCAATATTTTTTCATTTACTTTCAATCACTATGCCTACAAAATAAAAGTTTCCATGCTACAAATTTGCTAAAACTTTTATTTCCATTTTCGTAAGTACTATCATCAGTTGTTCATGTCTCATAATCATTCTAAATTAAAAATTTTAGATATTAATTATAGAATTTAATTAATGAAAATTACATATACCTTTATAGCTCAGATAGTATTTTATAAACGTAGCTATACAATTACTTTTGAAACGTTAAGATTGCACTATATTTTTCATTAGTATTAAAAATGCTTTTTCTAAAAATAAATGGAAAAGAAACCTTAAAATGATTTTAAAAAGAAATACAACATAATTGTTTGTATGAATTCGAAATAAGATGAATTTGATCAGTAAACAGGAAATGAAAGTATAAATAATGCTAGTTCAAGTTAATGACCGCAAATGAATCAGATTCGTGACAGAAAAAATTGTCTTTGATTATAATTAGCAAGAGAATTGATTATTCATCTATGAGGTACTACTGTTATCCTGAGTGAATCGATTGGCTAACGGTCATGATAAAGTCAGACTGTAACATTTATATATATGCGTAATTATAATTTAACTTCATTATGCTTATTTTAATATAAGCAGCAATACATTTATAGATGATTATTTTATAAAATCAGTTCATGTTCTTGAGTTCCTTCAATAAAAATTTTGCTTCTCTATAAATAGATTTATTTTATTTGTGTTTAAGAAAATTTTGAAAAATAGATTTGCAATTTTTTTTACAACAATCTTAAATATAAGGCTTTTATTTTTGAGACAACATTTTTATATAATCAGTAAATCTGTATCTGAGAGTATAATATAAAAATTACTCATACAGAATTAAACAGAAAATATGATTAACGAACTACGTTAATTTCCAAAGCGCATGAGTTTCAAAAAAAAAATGAAAAAAATCATTCCATGTAGGCTTCCCTTCTCAGATATAGACGTTTTTCAATGTTTTTTAACATGGTGTGCACAAAATTAAGATCGTAAATTATATCAATATGTCGTTATTCAACAGATTTGTAATTTAAAATAATAAGTTTATAATTTTAGTTGGATTACTATGCGATGTTTAGCGTTGAAATTTCATAAATTTTTAAATGATCCTAATGATTTAGTAAGTGCAAGTTTATTGAGTCCTGTTCCTACCAATCAACGAAAAACGCGGAGGCGAAAAATTGTTTTATTTAGTTTATAGAAAATACCTAACCAGTTAGCGATTTTACTTAAACTTTTAAAATTACTCGTTTTATAAATTCCTAAAAGAAAAAGAAAGAAATTTAACCACGCAAGTAAATGTAGTATTAACAAATATTTATAAATTTATTAACCCACAATGCATTAAAGGCAGTTGCGGTACAAGCAAGCTCAAGAAGAAAAATAAAAAAATGCGTGAACTGCATATAATTCAACGAGCTGAGAGACGAAAGAATGAAACTTTTGTAGAAATCGGTAAACTGCTTTATTTAGCTTATATGTAAATTAGCTTATATATTTCAATATGTTTTCACCGCAATTCAATGACGTTAATTACTATCTCTATGCGATGTTTCATTTAATTTAAAAATATTTTAAATGATCATAATTGAGTGCTACGTGTTTCTCTGATCAGCCACACAAACACTAAAAAGAAGAGAATTGTGCTCTCCTGATAATAGCAATAAAAACCACGGTAAGAAAGCGCTTCCGCTGTTGTCGGGGCAATGAATTATGGGGAGGAAAAAATTGGAGTTCCAAGAACTGCTAGATTCGTGCCAGGTGGTTCAGACTAAGGAGATAAAAAGAAGAGAGGGATTTTACTACTGTCCCTGGGGATCAGAAAACACGGGAGGGGACTAATGAAAATCAACGAAAGACATTGCTGAAAAATATTTTATTAAATTTTATTATTACTTAAGCTTGAAAATATTTTTATCCCGAGCAGCATCTGGTATATTAGGTAGTGAGTTTTTAAAATTATGTTTACTTCAGTTATAACTGCTTCCACAAAATCAGCTTTCCGTAGAAAATTTTAAATAATTTAGAGTTCACTATAAATTTCGTACTAAGATAAAAATATTACTTTCCAAAAATTTATTCTAAAGTGTTCAGTTGCTTTGAATTCAAACTTTATTATAAATATACTTGCATATACCTCGAGTGCGTTTTATTTAAAGTATGTATAATTCATTCTCAAAATATTTGAATTCCAGAAATTTTCAAAGCAGATTAAAGAATCTTTAGAGCAAAATAGCATCAAAAAAGGAAATATAAATCACCCACAATATACACATTTCAAATTCTGTAAAGAATTCAAATCATTCTCGGAAGCTAACATGATATTCAAAATAGCAACGTTTTACATTTCAGAATAGTTTTTCGCATTTTATTTATTTTTTTATTCTTTTTTCGATTCTAAGGAGTTATTTAACCCAGGCTTTCTTTGTAGTGAATATTGCATTTTGGTTGAAGACTATATAGATATTGTTTGCATAGCTGAAGTCAAGGGATATATTTTGTCTACATATGTTTGAAAAATATGTAACTCGCAGCTTTAAAACTATTTAAAAGTTATTTTCTATATTCCAATCTCTACTAATAATAAAAGAGAAAGTCTGTGTGTCTGTCTGTTGGCGGTCTACAGAAGAGACTGTAGAACGTAGACCTGCCAAATTTGGCACACGTATACTTTGGTTGTTGAAGATGTGCACCTCGGAGCCGTTTTTTTAAAAAAATTAATTCAAATTTAAATAATTTAAAAATTAAATCAAATTTGGTCGTTTTCTGCCAATAACTTCTGAATGAATTGATTGAGAAAAATAATTTTTATGTCATTTTAAAGATCAAACATTTATCTTTCCAATGATATTAGTTTTATTATTGCACAAAATTTTATCTATTTTTTTATAAATTTTTAAAGTCATCAGAATTTTAAGGTCTCTGGTTGCGAGAATAGAAATTGACGTAGGGGAGGCAGGGCGTAGTAGCTGTTTGTCAAGGCCATACTACTACGCCCCGCCCCCGGACATATATGAAAACAATGTTCAGCAGTACATATACTAAAATTGGAGCGATAGAGAGTAGATTAGCATGGCCCCTGCGCAAGGATGACTCACAAAATCGTGGAGCGTTCCACATTTTTAACGCTGGTGAGAAATAAGCTTAAGCTACTTCGCCTTAAAGAGTTAATTCTAAAATTAGCCAAAAAAATCTTTGAAAATCTCCCTAATATTGAAAATTACTTCATGTAAATCATAAGCGCATCAGATCAATTTTATATAAATAATTTCTCTTTTTTCAGCGTTCTTTGCCCCGCCCCCAATTTTTTTGCCTATACTTCATGACAACTGCTTCAAACGTTCCCCCACATGGGCTGGATAGCGTAGGCGGTTACACATATTACTCCCACTCTTTTACCCAGGGTTCAAATCTCGCTTCAGTTTTGCCTTTGTCAGAGTCAACAAATAATTCGTCAGCTCCTCTCCCTCTTTTTTGCATACCTAAAAGGAAACATTAGATTTAAATTCTTCCAATACTCTCATTTAACTTTTGCTTATTTTATTTTATAAATGCTTCTCAAATTTTACAAAATTTTCTATCCACTCGAAATGCTTGCTCTTAATAAATAATCTTGGCTGTACACTGTTGAATGGTAATGAGTGTTTTTATATTTTACTGTGATCCGCAGAGAGAATAACTATTAACCAAATGTATGCCTGTTTTAGTTCATTTTTTATTCGTTGCTATTATTAGCTATTATTTGGCTTAAAAATAATAATTGAAGTCATCGAGTAAATAAATCACCTCCTCGCAATGTTCCGGAGAGCTGTCGCGGGCGGAAGCTTCGCTAGAGGAAAAATATCGTTCAACTATGAGGAAAAAATTAATTTAAAAAAACGTGAAAAGATATTTTAACCATTCTTGTTTTAAATCCGACAAAACCGTTGCAGTTATAAGCTGAAAAATTTTCAAAATGATATTTTATTAGAATATCGGATGCAAGAGTTTTAAGGATTCCAGAAAATTTTATTTTTGAAAAGTGTCTATTTTTAAAAAAATTCCCAAAATTCAGTAAATTACGTTAGAAATTCGAAACTAACTTCATTAGAATGGAAATCGCGTGCTCTTTCCAATGGTTTATCTATTTTTTTCGTACAATTAATCAAAACCGTTCTATTGAGAAATTAGTGCCAAAAATCAACCAAAACAACACAAAACATTAAATAAAAAAATTTCTAGATTCAATTTTAAAATTTCGGCTTCGAGGTGCATTGAGTCACCATTACGACTACCTGTGTGTCAAATTTCATAGCTGTAAGTGCGATAGATTCGTCTGGACATCGCAGACACACAGATACACACACAAACATTGCCTTTTATAAGTATAGATTTATAATATGTTTAGACATATTCAGTTACTGTTAAAGTAATAAGAAGTTGTGAGAAATAGTTGGATTAAGAAATAATAAAAGTTTTAAAGAAACATTAACCGGTCGCTTAACTTCAGCTAAAATTTGTTTTTCATTGAAACTAGAAAAAGATACTACAATGAGTTTCTTAAAAAATAAGAAAAAATGCACTTTAAGAGTACTGAAACTAAGTATATATAAATGAAAATATTTACATTGATGAGATGAAAATAGAAATTTCTTAATTTTTAGGGACATAAAGCAGAGTAGATTTTTCTATGAATGACGATTGCACTTATTTATGGTAACTTAAAAAATTATGGAATCACACTTCGTTGAAGTATGCTTGTGTTAATGTGTTTAATACACATAGTAGATTATTGGAAATCTCGCCATGATTTTAATATTTTATTAAAATTTAGGAAATAATTTTAAGTAATCGATTTTTTAAAGGTCACTATTACTCTTCTATCTACTTATATATTTCTTCATGGTTGTAAAAGAAGTTGTATTTAAATTTCTTTTTTAAAATAATCTTAAATAAATGTCCTTAATCTTATGGTAATTTAAATCACTTAATGTTATGTCGAAGAATTCTGGAGTGTAGGAAATGGAAACACTTGTTTCGAGCAAATTGTTTCCATGCTAATGAAAATATTGTTGAGATAACAATTTTTATTTAGAATCATTTATAAAATTTAACAAATAATAATAAATAAAAATTAAATAATTTATAATAGAAAATAAATAATTTATAAAATTTAACAAAATCGTTCTTTACTGTTTGTTAATTTTTTACTTATTTCTCCGGTTATAAGTTCAATTAAGATCTAAGTGGAATTTGTTTTATCCATATATAGACTGAAAAATATTTTTCGACCAAGAAGAACCACCAGTGAAATAAAGAGATGAGGAACTCTGATATAAGGTGATTAGTTGGAGCTTTATCTCTTCATTCGAAGTGCTTTTCAGTGTGAAAAATATACTCAATTTAAAGGAAAGTGCATTTCAGAGATCGTAAAAAGAAATAAATACTTGAAAAAAAAATGTTAAGAAACAAGTTATAATTTTTTTTAGCTTTTAGTTTCAGCAATACACTGATGTAGAAAAACAACTAAAATGTTACACTAAGATAATAAAGATTGTAAGAAAAGAGATCTTTTGTATACTCTCTATTGAATTATCTAGTTTGAGGAAGTGTCTTAATACGCAATTTTATCAAAGAGAAAAATCGTTATTCTACTTTTTATTTTGTAGTAATTAATATTTTAATATTTTAATGTTACATTGTTGTGTTTTTCTCTTATGCACACATGCTTGTGGAATAACGTGTGTTTTTTTCTTTTGCTATGTATATCATTCATTTCTGAAAGCATAGCTATAAAACATTAATTCTGTTTTATTTGATAGGTACATCGACAGACGAATATTTAACAATGCATCAGGGAATTAGAATGATTTCCGATATAATACAAAAATCTTCGATTTGGAAAACCGTTTTTATTCTAACATAATATAAAAATCTTCGATTTGGAAAATCGTTTTTATTCTGACATAATATAAAAATCTTCGATTTGGAAAACCGTTTTTTTCCAACATAATATAAAAATCTTCGATTTGGAAAACCGTTTTTATTCTGACATAATTTAAAAATCTTCGATTTGGAAAACCGTTTTTATTCAAAGTTTTATGTTGGATGCTAATTAAATAATTAACTAAATGATACAACAAGAAAAAAATCCTTATTTTGATGAAAAAAGTGTCAAATTTCTCTCATTCGTCGATTAAACTGATTGAATTCTGCATTTTCTAGAATATTTTGGAATAAATAAATTTTCAGTTTATGAATTAGTTTCTATTTTGTAAATGAAACGTCGTCGTTCACGCTTGCAAAAGTTTTCATTTCTATAAATTCGAATGAAGGCTATTACACAATCGAAAATCTGCTGATATTCCGGAGTTATTTACATTCAGTACAAATATGTATGGCTCTCTTTTTCTCAATAGATTCAATATTTTTATGTAAAAAGTCAATTTAATTAGGATGTTCAGCCTTCGCTGAAAATTTACATACAAGTTAAAGAATATTTTTTTAAGTAATTTTTTTTATGTTCGTGATGACACGTCATGTTTTTAAAGATACGGATAAAATGATTCATTTCCTTCAAATACTACTGTTACTTTAACAATAGTCTTAGAAAGGAATTTTCTGTAAAATAATAGTTGCACTCTAAATTACACAGCATTTAATTTCTCTCTGCATATCACAAGCATGTAAGTTTCAAATCCCAAACTGGATTTTAATTTGCTATAAATTTATATTTGCATTTAAAATAAATGTTAAATTTTGGATATATAAATTCAGAGAATATGGTTATTTAGTGTTTGCAGTTTTAAAATCTTAGAGTTTAATTTATTACTAATATAATAGCCCAGATCTGTCTCTGACTGACGCTTTGACGTCACCAACAATAAAATTCGCGCCATAGCACTGCGATACGTTAAACAGCATTATTTCATTGTTAGAGCATTTAAATTTCAGTAATTCTAGATTTAAAAAAATAATTGTCGTTCTAATTTCAAATTTAATAGCTCTAAAATAGTGAAATCAAATTTTTCCTCAATTGATATAAAATTTATCTCGCTATGATCTATAGTTCCCGAGAAATTTTAAATTATATTAATCATATATTTCAAATTACTTTCAGCTTTTCAATAGAATAGTTCAATAGTTTTTTAAAATAGTAAATCACGTCAATAGTATATCATGCGCGTGATACAGTTTGGACACCACGATGGATATGATTATTTATTGATTTCGTGATGATATAATTTCATAATATTTTTTAGCAACGTTAAAATTTACACAAAGACATCTGAAGTACAAAGAAAATTGTGAAACAACGAAAAACATGGAATGTTGTTTTTACCAAGAGGTTTTTGAATAAAGAAATATTTAAATAAAAAAATATTTCCTATCATAAAAGTTTATTTTATTTGTTTTCAATCAAAGTTAAACATTTCTCTCACATACATATCTATTTAAACACGTCAAATTTGACGGGAAATATCTCGAACGAACAGGCAATTTGAACTCGTCATACCATGACGGGTGATTTTCTAGTTTCTTATAATGTCCGATTAACTTAATATAACTAGCTTGCTGATTGCTGTCAATGTTAACGATTATTAATCTGAACGAAAGTAGACAAATATCTCTGGTTTCTGCTCAAATAAATTCAATTCATTTTTGTTTAGTTTTCTGTCCAAATAAAAAAAAAAAAATATTCAAAAAATACAAATATCTAAATACGTAAAGATCGTTGTTTCTTGTTAACTTCTGCTTTGTTAAGATCTATGTTTTAACAAGATAGCTATTAACAAAAGTAAGCGTATATTACGTAACGGAGCAGCATAACATTGTTGGATAAAATAAAAGGATTAATTCTCTGACTACTAAGAGTTATCAAAATCTGAGTATAGCTGTATTTGCAGGTTTGCTTACTAATTGATCTGTTGAATGGATTCGTCCGTCCCGTTCCCCCTTTTCTCCTCACTACGGGTGATGGGAGATATGAATGGCAGGCCTTTCATCTCTTATCTCTCCCTTAAGAGTCCCTTTAATGACCACTCGCCGAACTGCCTTTTCCCCCTTTCAGAACAGCAACTGGCCGAAATCCGCCCTACTAGTATTGAAGTTGCATGGCCAGTTACGGCCGGCATAGGAGTCAGAGTGTTAATGGAAATGTGTCACATAACCCATTAATTTATGAGTTACTCTAAATCCTCTCCCTTAAGGGTCCCTTAAATGACCACTCGCCGAACTGCCTTCTCCCCCCTTTCGGAGCAGCAACCGGCCGAAATCCGCCCCACTAGTATTGAAGTTGCATGGCCGGTTACGGCCGGCTTAGGAGTCAGAGTGATAACGAAAATGTATCACATAACCCGTTAATTTATGAGTTACTCTAAATCCTCAGATAGATTTTGAATTTTCTCTATATGGGCGGATGAAGAGGCATTCTAATCGTAAGCATAGAATGGATTTAATGACGATCATATCCGTATTAATTGGAATTTAACATTAACCCTTTAATATATGGCATAAGTCCTCGGTTATTCAGACAAATTGGAAGTAGTTAATATGCAGAAACTGTCGATATTTATAAGTAGTTGAACCGGACCAAACTATCACCTTTTTTATAAGTAGTTATTCATTTACAAGCAGACAGTGACAGCTACAGAAATGTGCCATGCACTAAAAGGAAATAGACCAAATATGCCTTATTTATTCAAAAAATAATTTAAAATTGTATATTAACTTATTTGTATATTAATATATTTAATTGTATATTAAAATATTACTACATATTGCGATAAAATTTGTAACATTCTCTGATATAATGAGATAATAAACAATAAATGAGATGCAGTTAGCATACAGATAAAAAAAATTAATATGTGCGAGCAAATTCAAATACACATTGTTTTCTACAAATCTTCATGAACAAATTACGTTAACCTATTAACCGAGAATGACGAAATATTTCATTGTGAAAGGAGTTGAACAAAAATTGATTCCTCAGTTCACAGGTTAACAGAAATTTACAGAGTCTCCTTAATATAGTGTTACAGGTGTACATTCACTGATTAAAATGGACAAACATAAACATTTTCATAATGAAAATGCTAAAATAAATATCGAATTAAAAAAATAAGATTTAATGTGAAATGACTACCTTTTATGACTACAATGTTAAATATGTATAACAATACGACGAAAGAGCTGTATGTTCAAATTCGTTTCTTTAATTAATGAATCAATGGTATTTCATACTCTAAAATGAGACTTACAGGTTTTACAAAGTGGACCGATCATTTACACTTAGTACCCCAAACGTAACATACACATATGGGAATCACGATAACTTCGAGAGACATGAAGCAGTAAAACAAAAGGGGATAAAACAGAAATCTTTTAAAATAGTACTAAAATCCTGCTCTTACAAAAATTTTGGATTCAAATTTACGGCATATCTATGCGTTCCTGAATGAGCTCCATCCAAATCCAAACAAGCCACCGATATCCAGTAAGAAAAGATAACGTTAAAAGATTTTCATAAAAGTTGATTATTTTTTCAAAGATGGCTCGTCCTATACCTTCTTCCCATAACAATTCGACAGAATTCGATGCAAACGGTCAACAAATAAACGGTAGAAGAATTTCAACTCAACAAGAATCTCTAGATGCGGAACACCCACACTAAGATCATTCATCTTTCCAACGTCCACTTTTCAGAAGAGTATGTGTAATAATTATTATAATGAAAGGAAAATTCTCATTAATTAGCTGTTTAACTTGTATGATCACTTTGTTTTCGGAATCAAAATGCAAGAGCCGATCACAAAACTAATATGTACATATAAGAAAAAAAGAAGGATACAGTCGGTCAAAAACAGGTGAACATTAAAATTAAAATAATTTAATTTGTCTTGGAGCAGTAGCAAAAAAAATTATAGATAAAATTTGAGAAAAGGCTACACAATCTCAACTGTTTAAAATTGGTTATTATATCTGATACTGTAGGGAATTCGTTTATGAATTTCAGTATTATGCATGTGTATTAGAATTTTATATCATGCTTCAAAGAGTTAATCAGTTATTGAACATATCTTTCGTGGCTTCCGACCAAGAAACCTTGTAAAAATGGCTCAAATATTACATTCATATACCAACCTTTCTCATATTATAAAGGTGCAAAATTATCTAAATATAAATAGCGTCGTCCATGTTCTTTCTTGCTTGAAAACTAAAATATTCCACGAAAAGACTTGAATCAGTTTTAATTCTTCTGAATCTCAATTGAAACTTCTTCCCATTGTAATTTAACTGCCTTCTATCTAAGCCATCATAAACTGGTATATGTCAAAAGTGTTCTTCTGACCAAAACTTTTCATCAGAGAAACCGCTAGAGTAGGACGATTTTACATTCCAAATGTCCATTTGGCAGTACGAGAGGAGAGAATAAGGTTTGGATTTGATCGGTCATCGCCATAAAATAATGATCAGCTTGAGTTCCCCAATCAATAATGCACCGTTATCCACAAACATAATACAAAAATGTGCAAACAGAGTTTATCATAAAACAGTCATGTTAACACAGGAAATTTTACAAAGAATTTCTAAATATGGAAAACATAATGACTTCAGAAGATTTGAGACAGATACATAAAAACCAGTAAATCTGAGATTGAATAGAATGACGTGAAAACAAAGCAAACGTATTTCGTAGAAGTTCAAGAATCGTGTTCTTACGCATCCCTTTATTTTGGAACAAGACTTTTACAGAAAAACCTATAAGTCATTGCCCGTGTCGTTCGTGATCTCAGAACTTGAATACTTGTCCCAATTGCTTAGATCTTCAGTATGACAATACATTAACATTCCCAATGCAAAATATTTTCAAAAATTTCAAAAAAAAACCTATTATAATCCATTTTCTTTCCTAGTAAAAAATGCACAACTCTAAGAGATTTGCATCTGTTTCCATCTTTCCACGGGCGAAGTCAAAGAAAAAAAATCTTCTTAGACCTTCTTCCCATCGTAATCCGACTGCATTCGATTCGAACCATCATCAGCCAACACATGGTGAAAGCGGCCTTCCTACCAAAAATCTCCGTCTGAGAAACCCCGAGACTAGGATTCATTCACATTCCCCATGCCCACTTTGCAGCAGAAGCCTAGTCAAAAAGCATCGCCTTAGCGTCCATCGAAAATCGCATCACGTCCCACCATCAAGGTTTCCTTGGGGGAATTCGTCTCCCTGTTGGGGGAGGGGAGCTGAATATCGTGGATTTTGGATGCAGAAGGACGGGTTGTTCGCAAATGGTCCTTTGCTTTAGTCTACCTCACGAAGGATTACTGATCGTAGATGATTCATGGTAAATGCCCCGAAAGTATAAGGTATTGAAAGATTAGACTTAAGCATAAGCAGTATTGTTTCGGATTATCTTTGCGCTAAAGGCAATGCTATTGTTAAATATGGGATCTTCTCGAATTGTTTAAGAAAGGCTTTAGGATAGGAAAGTTTACGAAGTTCTGTGAGATTTTAAAGGAAACCTGGGAATACTTTATGAAACTTGTGAACGATTCATTTATTTAATGTATTTGTAGGGAATAAAAATGTATTTGTACTAGTTGGAAGTTCATACACTTGTAAAAGGAAGATAATTTGCTGGATTAAATAAAATACTTGATTGTCTATTATGAACCTTATTAAAACATACTTAATAACACCGTTTATTCACATGAATTCGCTTAATAATAAAAGCAATTTATTCTGAGGAATTATTTATAAATAGACTCAAGAAGTTTTTCAATTAGAGAAAAGATAGTTTTTTACGTCATAAATTATTTTGAAATGCTAATATATATATTTATTATGTAATTGTTTACGTATTATTTAAAAATACTCTTGAAATTATGTTGAATGGTGAAATTAAAAATTTGACAAATAAAATATTTTTCAAATCTTCAAATTGTTAGTAAAAACAATTAGCTTATTCCATATTATTTTCTGCTGCAAATTGTTTTATAGATAAAAAAATAAATTAACTGGAATTATCAGCCTAAAACTTTTTCTTTGTATTTTGGTATTATTAAACGTGTCTTTATTTCAACCAATTCGCTTATTTTCCCATTTTTTCTTACATTTTTCAAAAGGAGTGTTAACAAATTAGAGTATTACGCGTTATTAGAGTAAAAGAAAGTAGTTTTTAATGATTTTCAGAAGTAAATTTAATCGCTCCTTTAAATATTTAGGTGCTTTTTGGAAGTCAGCTTAATAAAATGTTAGTCAAATGAAGTTTGGACACCAAACTTCAGTAATTTTTTTGTTATATCCGTTTTATTTAAATTGACATGCTAAACTGCATTATCTTAATCTTACATTTATTTTGAATAAAATAAAACTGATGAAAGTTTGAAACTTAACATGTTTTTTCATGCCCATAAATGCCAAAATAGCCCTCGTATTCAAATCAAAACGGGACGTTAATTTAACTAAACTAAACTAAACTCAAGCCCATATATCAGCTGCACATTGGTCATATTCATTCAGCTAATAAACATTTTTAATAAATGTTTGTAAGTTTGCAATGTATGGCATGCATAACAGTATACGCTAATTTTAATTTTCCTACAATTTTAATTGAATCCCCTGAATTTCATTATTATCTCATGTGGTTTATATGAAATTCATCTTCACTAAGCATAGGAATGCACGGTGAAAATTCACCCTGTCTTCATATTTTTAATATCTAAGAGCCATTGATTTTATCTATTCATGCAAATATCACCAATTCTAGAAATTCGTCCACGCACTTTATAACTTGTTTTATACCTCATTTATTTCTATCAATATCGACTTTCTAAATTTCAAATAATTTGTAAGTTTTGCCTTTTACATTTTATATAAATTCCATCCATTTTTAATTATTCATAAGTCGTAAGGAACTTAAAAAGCTGTTTTGATTGCAATCGATCGTTTAAATCTAGCACATTCTTGGCATAGATGACCGAATCTGTACCTTGCGCTCTGGAACTCTAATTTAGCCATGTGTTAAACACTTATTTTTAAAAAGTGTGAAAGAAAATTCAAACTGAGAAATGAAAAAATGCCTTTAAAATTAAACATGTGAATTCTCTTCATTTGTTTCTTCATAAATTTTAAGATAGCAAGTTCTCAAAAGATGCATTATAAAACAGCATGTCATAAAACTCGGTGCACCTATGATATTTCGATAGAGTGGAGCTAGCAGCAGTGTCGCTTTATTTTACTTCGGGAACGATTTGCGAAATGCGGTCAGACAAGCTAAATGACCCAGACGAGTATCGATTAATAATGCAAAGTCATTTCTGGAATACGGCGTTATATTTATTTTAGCGCATTAAAACGGGATTCTCTTTACCATATAACTCATTCAACATTAATAAACTTGACTAAGTAAAAAACTTTTTGTCGATGTATTGGTCATTTCGTGTTCAGCATACAACACGCACATAACATTAATTTAACTTGACGTCCATTTGGGGGGGGATTTAAAATTAAAAAAATAATGTGGTTTACTGGAGTGGTTTCTTTTTTATGATTCAAAAATTCCTTATAACTTCAATATACTGTCATTCACTGAAAAGAAGAACAAATGGAAGGAAAACAATTTCGGAGTTAACAAAAGTTATTTAAAACCAATAAGTAGGTAACTTTTTTATTTAAACTCAGGTGGCTATACAAGTCTTTAACGCTTACATCTCTAGTGATTTTTGTTGGATATTCTCACCATTGTAATTATATTTAGAATTGAAAAATATCTTCATAAGAAAGTCTTTTGCACTATTTATACCTGGTGTGCATAGAAAATATCCCGACTGGATTACTTTTATTTTTTATAATGTTGATATCATCACCTCCTCGACTCACATATGAATTATGTAATTACCGAAGCAGTGCTTCAGGTCATTTTCTGAAAGTTATTTCATGACCTCCACCGCTTTCGGTGTTTCTCCTGGAATCTCAAATCTAGTTATTTTTAGCTCGGACTTGACCATGAGAGGGAAAAAGAAGTCACATGGGGCGAGATCAGGAGAATAGGGTTGATGTTCTAAGATGTGAATCCCGTGCCTGGGTTCGAGTCTAGTTCTAGTGAATAAGTCAGGATTTGTTTTCCCAAATATCAGATCGTTTTCTCCGTACCCTTGAGTAATTGGAACAATTGTGTAATGTTTTTGGTTGCCTGTTTAGTAGTATCCCAATCAATGCGCGCAATCCTGACAAAACTTGTCGAACTTAATCAGTAAGTTAGTCGTCATCAACCTCTCATCGATGCTCTTTCAACCTTTTAAACCAGTTATAAACTTGTGTCCGCGACAAGTAGTCATTTCCGCACGCTTTCTCGAGCAGTGAAGAAGTTTTGTCCCGATGTCCCGAAATTTAATATCGAATTTCTCTTTTTGTTTATGTTGCTGACGCGGCATACATGAAAATGATTCCTAAATAAGGTTACAACCGGACAGAATGATATGCGGGGTTGAAACCTGAGCAGACAGTAGAAGGGGGGGGGGATACGTGACACAGTCGTACGCCGTTTATTCTTGAATTGCTTGTCATTGCGCCGTAACATAATCAGTCTGATTATATTCTAGCCACACCTTGCATTTGCTTACTTCTTCTTAACCCTTCAGATCACGCACTCCTTTTTGGAACAATAGCACACGCGCGGCGTCATTTTGACCCCAAATTGTTAGACACTTACTCGTTATGTTATTGGCTATTTCTACAAAAATAAAATATGGTCAAAGTAGAAGAACATTTTTTTCGTAAAAATAACTTATACACTGTAAAAAATATCCGTTTTTTTCCCGGACTTTTTCCGTATATTTGACGGTTTAAAGCTGCTTTGTTGAAAAAACGGTTTTTCACCGTTTTTCGCTCCAGCCATAAACGGTTTAAAATCGTCAGTTCAAATTCTATTTTTCGTCATACGGTATTGCTTTCCATACGATAACTTTCCCTTTTCTTAAATGTAATTTTATTGCATTCATTTCATGTTTTTAATAGGGTTCCGTCTCCGTAACCTTAAAACACGTGTTCTGGCAATAGTTGATTTTTACACCACTAGGTGGCGCCACTAGAGCTATAGTGACTTTAAAACTCAAATAGATTATTTTTACTTTAATTTATGAAGTCTCCGGTGGTCTAGTGGTTAGAGCGACTGCCTTTTATTTCTATGAACGCGGTTTCGATCCCCGTCTCGGAGGAGTTAGAAGTTTTGTCACCATTTTGCATCGAAATCGTTCAATTAAAAATTAAACTAATTGAAATTAATAATTAAGCCTTGATTAATTAATATTCCTAATTGATAATACACATCAGCACATTTCAACTCAACTCGAACAGAAGGAGAAAAACAACTCAACTCAGTCGATGACGTCACTTACTTCGATGACTTAATTTTTTCGGAGAAAACTTGATTTCATACGGTAAAAAACCGTTGTGACTACGGATTTACTTCGTAACTTTTACGGTTTTGCACAACCAACCCAGCTTCCAGTTTAAAACCGTAAATTTTACGGGATTTTTTTTACAGTGTATTTAATATACAAATACGATTTTTAATAAGGAAAATGAAAGTTGGACTTATATCCTTTTAACCGCCTTTTCTGTATTATTTTCTTGCACGTTCGCACACTTCCATAGCCACAACGTTAAATTAACCAGAAATGTTTGCACACGCACGGGTCAATTTGACCCCAACGCCACCAGTAAAAAGTGAGAAACCCCGTTTCATCGGTTTTGGCATTCTTATTCTCTTCTTCTAGCTCCCCTATGAAGGTACAGGAAGTAGCAGGGGCAAGTGTTTAGAAATTCCTAGAATTTTTTAACAAATGAGAAAGGGTGGGGTCAAAAAGACCCCATGCGTATGCTGAAGGGTTAAAAGTGGAATACTTTTCTTATCATTGTAAGATTTTTTTCTCCATGTAGCCCTGAATAGAAATACTTTAAACCTGATACCCAGTACTAAAAAGTCACTAATCTTTGCGTTTCGAAATGGAAAAAGTTACCGATATAAAATAACACCATTTCGGATAATTTATAAAACTTATTTTCCAAATACGGGAAATCAGTGAGAAGCTAACGGTCGAATTAATGCGTTTTGATTACATATAATTTATTACAAAATATCTTGAAGGGCATCCAGTTACTATATACTAATAAAAAAATGGTTATACATAAGAAAACCATGAACAGTATGTTTTAATGGAAAAATGGCACGTAAGACGCAACCTGTAACTCAACCTATTTAGGTGTCTGAAAGAAGAGTAACAGGATCAGACATCTTACAAGTTAATACCCGGATCATTTGTGCCACCTAATAATCTGGAAGCAGTCGAGGTATTTAGCGGGATTTTTTTCCACCGCCTGACCAGCAGAAATTCAGATAAGGGTAGAAGATACTTCGGCCTCGATATCTTCCCATTCTTTCACTCGCAGAATAGGAAAGAAGACACGGAAGACAGAAAGGATACAAAGAAGACACTATAGTCATCCCCCAAGTTACGTCAGTAATGTGTTCTGTAATTCTTTCCGTAGCATGAATTTGTTTTGCAAACTATGAAAGTGTGAATATTTACGGCGCATCGTAAAATTTCCAATAAATATTTCATATAATGTGGATAAATTCGATCACATGTTAAAAGAAAATACATGTTAAAATTTAAATTCTCTAAACTACATAATAATCAATTAATGTCTTTTATATTAGGGTTACTTACACTGACAATTATAATTCTGGAAAATATCCAATACATTTTACAAAGACTATACACTTTTTTTATTTCTAGACATAATATCCGTAAACGTTAAGACATTTATACCAGTGTGGCATTAGTTTGTACTTCTATTTTTCAAGTTGCTTCAAGTATCTAGAACGGTGTTTTGCAAACCCTGCCGATCTTCAAAGCATTTTCCCGCAAAAAAATTCTTTAAAGGTCCGAATAAATGAAAATCCGAGGGGGATAAATCTGCATTATAGGGTAGATGTTGCAGGACCTCCCATTTCCGTTGTCCCAACCACGCTTCGGTTTGCTTTGACGTACGGGGTGTTGTGCCATCGTGCAAAAGATTAACCCCTTCACGTAAACGTCCTGAACTTTTCTTTTTAATGACTGTATGCAATTTTTGGAGAGTTTTGGTGGGAAAATGATTTGTGGATGAGGATGATTTGTAAAAACCTGGTCTGGAATAATTCAAGCAACTTGATAAACAGCAGTGCCAAGAAATAATATTCAAACGACTGTCACGCTGGGATAAATCTCTCAACGTTTACGAAGATTATGTCGAGAAATAAGCAAAAGTATGTAGGTTTTGTATTGAATATTTTCCAGAATTATAATTGTCAGTGTAATTTCGCCTTGTACTTTACTATTGGACTTTCCTCGTATATTTACATTACAGGTTAATTTGTCGATCGTTTAATAGGGTCTTAATAGAGTCTTATTCTCAATATTTTAGAGGACAAAATTTGGTATGTTACTGAAAGGCAACACTGGGCATTTAGGGGTTAAATTATTTTAATATCAATATTATAGTGAATTGTAGCATAACAGGTTTCCTCTCTGAAGATATAACAACATATTTTGCTAAATAATTTAAAGCAGCATGAAGGCTAATAGTCTTTGGTTATAATATTGATGATTATCTAAACGCACACACTTGTTCTCTAACTGCAACCACGTAGCGCATTCTCTAATAAGTAAATACATAAACTATATTTAAGTCGTTGAAATATAAATATATCATTTTATATCCCAAATTAGAATCGAAGTTCGAATATAGGTTCCGAATTTGGCAACTCTCCCCTATATAAACTATATGCCCAAAAGTATCCGGACACTTGAAGATTTTCACATTTTTTAGAATTTCTCCAGAATGGTTTAACTGACTGACTTTAAACTTCGTACATGTAAAGAACAGACAATAACTCACATTTTACGTGGAATATTTGGTCCTCAGGGCAATTAGGGGACCGTCTACGAAATGATGAAGACAAAAAGGTTTTTGCCAAACCCCGCTTCACAGAATACTGATAACACGATGAAACTTTCAGAAATGGTAATGTATAATGTACATAATATTTACATCAATTTTCGTAAACACAGCACAAATATTTGGGAAGATATAAAGGTTTTCATAAAAAATCTCATATTTTCCCACCTGTTTTTTGCTTATAGCATGCAGAGTTTTCTTTTATATTATACGAAACTCACAGAAAAGATGACAATATGTTAGAGAAGAATTTTGCAAAAATTTGGAAAAGAATGTTTGAATATTACAGGAATTATGAGTAGTTTTATTAAATAATGTTTTACTGCGCATGCGCGAAGCATAGTGTAATTTTTCTTTCACAACTTTAAATCCAGATATATAGGGCAACTTATATAAAAATATTCAGTTCAATATCATTAGTATTCAGAAAGATATCGGCATGACAACGAGCAGAATTTTAGTTCCTGTCGAAGAGAAGCTGAAAGATGAGGGGTTGTACACAAATTGATATTTTTTAAACTTACATCTTTAAATAATTATATTGAATTGTATAGTGGTTAGAATTTACTGAATACTCCAGAAGACTTATCAATTACGTGCATAACTGTAATTCCAGCTAATTAGGCACTTTAAATAACAAAAATTGTATTACTTTAATTATATTATTTACATGATTATTAATAAGTTACATATTACAGTTATTTTACGGCCAAACGATATTTTTAAATATATTTCTTTTATGGCGAAACGAGTTTTTATCTAATTAATTTCTTTTCTTAAAATATTTTAATAATTCTACATATATATTTTTTTATTCGCTACGAATATTAGATGTGTTCATGGGTATTCAGCAAATTCTAACCACTATACAATTCAATATAATTATTTAAAAATGTAAGTTTAAAAAATATCAATTTGTGTACAACCTCTCATCTTTCAGCTTCTCTTCGACAGGAGCTAAAATTCTGCTCGTTGTAATGCCGATATCTTTCTGAATACTAACGATATTGAATTGAATATTTTTATATAAGTTGCCCTATACATCTGGCTTTAAAGTTGTGAAAGAAAAATTACACTATGTTTCGCGCATGTGCAGTAAAACATTATTTACTAAAACTGCTCATAATTCCTGTAATATTCAAACATTCTTTTTGAACTTTTTACAAAATTCTTCTCTAACAAATTGTCATCTTTCCTGTGAGTTACGTATAATATAACAGAAAACTCTGCATGTTATAAGCAAAAAACAGGTGAGGAAATTTGAAATGTTTTAAGAAAACCTTTATATCTTCCCAAATATTTGTGCTGTGTTTACGAAAATTCCTGTAAATGTTATGTACATTATACATTACCATTTCTGAAAGTTTCGTCTTGTTATCTGTATTCTGTGAAGCGGGGTGTGCCAAAACCTTTTTGTGTTCATTAGTTTGTAGACGGTCCCCTAATTGCTCTCAGGACCAAATCTTCAATGTAAAATGTGAGTTATTGTCTGTTCTTTACATGTCTGAAGTTTAAAGACAGTCAGTTAATCAATTCTGGAGAAATTCTAAAAAATGTGAAAAGCTGCAAGTGTCCGGATACTTTTGGGCATATAGTGTATAAAATTGATGTAAACAAAATCCTCAAAATTGCAAGTTATATGTTTTTCCTAAATTCTACTCATTTGTAAGTGAAGAATTTACAAGAACAAACCGGCAAAGTTTGTCTTCTAATACAAGAATGAGAACCATCTTTTAACTACCTTGTACTGTTTGAGGAGGGCCGTCTTTAACTTTTTTAAACATATATGCCAAAATGATGTTAATACAATCATACAATTGATAATCATTCAAAAAAAGCAAAGAACTAAGAAATACTCTGAGAAATAATCGAATTAAACAAACAAGGAATCCATTCTGGTCCATTTTTCTCAAGGGCTAATTCCAAATGGATTCAAAATATTTGGGAAATTTTTCTCTAAGAAGCTTGCATTATGCCAAAAATAGCTTCTCTTAGTCCGAAATTTCCCAAAAAAAGATAAAGTAGAACAGTACCATCTGAAAAGCATTATTTTAAAAGAAAAAGGAAAACCAAACACAAACATAAAAACGTTAATAAGATTGATTTAAAAATATCTTTAGCCTTCCGGCTGAATAAACATACTTACATACATCCGGCCTTCATAAGAACAAACTTACCCTATGCTTAGAAGAGAGAAAAAAATGTCCCCACGCCATCACAATAGAGCTTAAGTGATGGTACTTTTTCAAACTTTTATTTTTTTGTTACCCTGTTCACGTGCATACAGGCAGGCAAAAAGTAATAAAGTCTACTCTTCGATGGATTTAGACCAAAATTTGACATTAGTCTATAATTATCGTGTCACACACTGAGATTCAAACTTTTATCTTCTTTTGCTTCTTAGATATGGGGTTAACATACTTATGAAGAGACATACCAACAGACAGTTAGACCAAAGAAGGATTCGCTTCAAATTTTTATATACATCTAGAATCCTGATGATAATAACATGCGCCAAATTCCACTCATCTAGCTCGTTGCCTTTTTTTCAGTTACCGCGTTCACATGCACACAAAGAAATTTTCAATTGACAGATAATTGTTGACAGGACTGCAAACCAGATTTTATTTGTTTAGTTCGACCAGCTTTTGAGCTGTTGCCCTAACTGACAGGCAGACAAATATAACTATGGAAACGTTTTATTAGTCTAATGGATTCCTGAAACAAAGAGATTTATGAAAATTTCCAGGCAGAATATTTTGACGATTAATGTAGTTGCCCTTTATATCTACTTCGGAAAGGAGAAAGTAAAAGGTGAAAAGTATCTTTAGAAAACATGTTGTAATTTTCTTACTGAAAACTCTTTGTGATTTAAAGTTCTATAACATCACAAATACTTCTGCGTAAACTATTTTAAGAATAAAATGTTTCCCATAGTAGCTAGCGAAGAAAATAATTCTTGCTTTTCAAGAAAGAATTCAAAGTGATTGTTCTTCTAGGGAAATAATTTATTTAGAATTCGCTTTCGCATTTCCACATTCTTTATGCTATTGAAACTAATTTAGTCTGAGACTCATTTTGCAATCTCATTCATGTTATTTTAATTCCTCTAAACAGTACAAATTCCAAACGTAAATTTCCTTCTGAGTCATTTGTAAGGAAATGTTTCTTTTGTCTTAATTCTAGCTTTAGCAATTATTCTTAAGTTCTTTTTGTGTTAATTCAGTTCGATTTATGTACATATACTTTTTATGTTTATTCTATTTATACATAAAAGAGAACCTTTCATATAATGCTTTCGTATTATTGGAGCTTCGGCTTAGCCAAATAATCATCAGTTTAACTCACTGAACGGATGAAAAGATTTATACCATCCTAGTTTATCCTTTTCAGAAGCGCCTGAAACGTGTTTTGATGCTTCATGTTGCAGCATTTTTTTGACGTAGACTTACGTCTCTCCCTAGTGGTCTAATGGTGTGTCAGAAAAAGGAAAAAATTATGACGCTTTATGAGTATATTTAAACGCTTATATCTCCGCAACCAAAAAACATATGGAGTTAGTTTTAGCTTCATTTAACAGAAAAAGTTAGACATTAAATATTTCAAAAAGAATTTTAGAATTTGGACTTACGGTTTAGTCACAGTCAAGCTACAAATTTGGTGAAAATCACGAAGAATTTTACATAGATAGAGTCACATAGTCACACTAGACTAACAGTCACTACAGACTATAGAGTTAATGGCCACATAGAGCTACTTTAGTCACAGTTGAGTACTCAATTAATTAACTATCCTTAATTAATTATTATTAACAACTGTTGATTTAATTGAGCTGTCCTTTCCATAGATGTAATTGAGTTGAGTTGGTTTTAGTTTCATTTAATAGAGAAAGGTCATCGCGCATAAGTCATAGGTCAAAGTCACAAAGAGTTACTTTAGTCTCATAGGACAACTTTAGTCACAGAAAGTCACAGTTGAGTAAGGTAAGTAAGTCTACGCCCCTCAATGCCAGCGGCTGTTTCGCAGAGACAGCCTCCCGTCGAATCTTTTTTGTTTGTTTCTTGTGGGTTGCGTTGTATGAAAATTCAGTTATCCTGGGTTTTTTTCAATTGTTCATTCCTCCTCTTAATGACTTGCATGAGACAGTGATGGAAATATTGTGATAAGCATTACTATGACAGTGTCCACAGCTGTTAGGAAGGAACTGGTGAAAATGGAATGATTCCAGCTGGAAGAAAATAGCTAACCGAGCGAAGGGGGAAACTCAACAGAAAGGTTTTCAAATATCTATTATACAGGGAGGGCAAAAATTATTGGACCCATTTCAAAAATTAATTTAAAAAACTAATAATGTTACAAATAAGGTTTTTATAAAATGAGAGCGCATTTGAAAAAGTTATTTTTCAGATAGGTAACGTGCCGTTACGGTGGTCATGGTGGTAGTAAATTATTGGACATCTCCCATTTTTGAGAGCTATTGTCTGCAAAACTATTAAGGCTAGAAGAAAAATAAAATCATCTATTTGTACGGAAGTTTCCGCTCTTTAATTTGTTAAATCAATTGTAATTCGAGAACTGAAGAGTTTCGAGATATTCAAGAAAAACTGAAAAAGAAAACCAGAAAATCCGCATCGGCTTCTGCTGATCGGTAGCCATTGCGAGTGGAAATCTCTCGCTGTAGCAAATTTAGAACGCCGTAATGGTATGCAACCTATCTGAAGAAACTTTATTATTTGCTCTCTCATTAAAAAAACGCAGTTCTAACATTATAATATTTTTATTAATTTTTGAAATGGTTTCAATGGTTTATGACTACCCTGTATAATAGGGGTTGAGCGAAGAAGAAAACTCAAGAGTAAAGTTAATTTATCAGCCAAAGCTGCACTTCGTAAAGTTTCGTTATGAATAATTTGTCGCTTGAAGGGTTAAATAATCAAATTCTATTGTTAATAATGTTTTCTTTATTTCTTATGCCAACACAGCTTACCACTCAGGGTGTAAGGCTTGACATGAGCCGATGGGGAAAAATTTCAAAATAAGATACTTCGGTCATCTTGGGGCGGGGGACCAAACATAAATAATATACCTGAAAACCATCTAACACGGGTGAGCAAAAAAATCAAAGTAAACAAATCAAAGTAAGAAACTAAGTGAGTAAGAAAAAATGAATGGGAAAGAATGCAGAAACAACTTTAACTTCAATACAATTCTGAAAATTGTTAAGTATATCAATAAATGGGATTGTCTGTTGTTAATGCAATCACTGATTTTAGAAGTCTCCCGAACTTTAAAAATTGCCTTTTTATTAAATTTATAAATATTATATATATTTATAAATTTATAAATATTATATATATT